>JAPEVG010000146.1:0-81429 GCA_029747595.1 Trametes cubensis
GATTGGGGGAAGCCAAACAGACGCAAACGAGAGAGATTTTACAAATACGGCCGACGCCACGTCGCGTCGCGCCCCCGCGATCAGCTAAACCTCGGCTCCTTCTTCCTGCCCCGCCATCCTCCTCCGCACCTCGCGAACACCGCGCTATACCCGCGCTCGCCGACGCACACGATGTACAAGCTTATCAGGCGTATCTCCAGCTCATTCTTCCCGAGACCAGACCGGCCATGGAGTGAAGACGGTGCGTACCCGAGCGTTCCTGGAAGCGATCGCAGGAGCACGCGTCTGACACGAGCCTTGTTGCTGCGCTTGGCGATATGCAGCGACGTCCACGGCCCCGCAGATCGGGCACAAGCGCAGGCGAAGCATCGATGAGCACGAGGAGCGCGAGACGACACCTTCTGCGAAGAAGCAGCGTGCTGAGTCGGAAGCTGCGCCCGAGAGCGAACGAGGGCAGTCTCCCGAGCAGCCCGCGAAGGAGACAGAGGAGGTCAAGGAGGTCACGAAGGGCGTCCGGAAGGTCGAGTTAGAAGATGGCAAAACTTGCACGGCGGAGAGCGTCGAGGCCGAATCCCAAGCTCAGACAGGCGCGGAAGAAGCTGCCGCCGTCCCTCTCCCTGATTCACCGGAGCTGAAGCCGGCCGATGATACGCAAGATGCGGAAGGCGAGGTCGACGCAGAGGCGGTCAAGGATGATACAGCTGCGCCCATCGAATCTTCAGAGATTCCCGAACCTACAACCAAGGACGCGGCTCCCCTAGAGACCGTTGAAGACGAGGTTCCTGGCCTTACGCTCACATCGCATGCCGCAGACAAACCCACCGCATCTAGCATACCCCACACTGATACCCCCGCCATCACCGATGCACCCATCGAGGAGACAAGCCCATCGCAGTGATTCATGATTAACCTACGCACCAATGGACATCGGTCTGGATGCCGACCCGCTTCTCAAGGCCATTTCTTGCATTATACCTGTGGGCGCACATCAAGCTCTATCGATCGTCTACGATACCGCGGCGATACCCTCGCACTCTGCAAGCTCGCCCTCGCCCTACTCCCGGTCTCATTGGACCCATTTGCTTAATCTATCGAGAGTAATGTATACTGACCACTGCTGTGTTGTTGTTTGTACGATGCGTTCCATGCGCTACTGCTTCCGATCTATCATCCATTGACCCCTTCCATCCCGCGTGCTCTTTGATATTTGCTGTTTCTAAGTTGTTGTTCCCGATGAATGCCTCATTCCTCATGCTCATCGCACACATTCTTTTACCCACCTTCGATTCGCGCTGAATTATCTGAGAGCCCCTAATCATGTGCTCAACTCGCCTCCCACAGCACGTCGATTGTCAGGGATTTGGACACGATCACTGCTTGCAAATATCATGACATTCTCGGACTGGTAAGTGCGTGTATGTATTCGGATCCGAGATATCTTTGGAAGGCTACTGGTTAGACAACAACATTCCGCTTGACAGGTTGTACTGGGCGTTACCTCGGGATCTTCTAGTGTCGCAAAATTCTGGAGTCGCAGCCGTCTACTCTGCTTGCTTCCTCGTTTTCTGCCTCAGCAATCTCGACAAAGTAATCATCCTGACCTGGGCGTTGCTCTGTGGACTTTACAACTCGGACGCGCGGCCAGGTGCGTCGACAGCTCGAAAGCGGTGCGTTCTTCACAGTGACGTCGTTTGTCAACCTGCGCCTGGTCAGCCTCCTTTCGGCTCACGCGTGTCGTTCATTTGTCTGGCGCGCACGAGGCAGAACGCCTGTCCATCCCTGCTTCCCGGCCCTTGCACCGTGGCGCAGCGCGCTGTATGGTATAATTGTCCTACGGAGGCCTCACCTCCGGGTTCTCCTCTCTTTGCGTCTGCTCAGCTTCGCCTTGTTGCCTCTGCTCCTGTCTATTCGGCTCTTGGTCGTCGGTGCTCGGGCCAAAGATGCTCAGTTCTCTTTCCCGCATCTTTCAATCCGGTCTACCATCAAATCCTGCCCGATCACACCCCACAAATGCGGGCGCGGAAGCAGACGCTGAGGCGGGTCAAGGTGACAGCAGCGCCCTCCGTCTCACCCTCGGGGCTCGGGGTCGACATTCAGACAGTACCCCGCTGCTCGCGCGTTACCCTTCCTCGCAAATATCGTTTGGGAACGGCATGGACTCGCCAAGGCAAGGCCCCTCGCACGTCTCATGGAAGACGCCCCACTCCGCACAGCAAAGTGGACAGGAGAGCCCCGTGTCTACGCAGACGCAGCAACCGACCTGGAACGCTCAAGTGCAGGCGCAATCTATGAGTCGTTCCGCCTCTTCCCCCTCGTTGCTTGTGTCCCCATTGTCACATGCGTCTGCGTCGCAAGCGTACCGGCCGTCGTCGGTGGGTAAGAGGAGCTCGCTCTCGACGGCGTATGCTGCCGATTCGGCAACGCCCTCCGAGGACTCGGACGATGGCAGCGTGCGTTCGATTCGCAGCGAACGCGCACCGAAGCAATTGTCGCCCATACATGAGATACAACACTTTCCGCCGCAGAGGAAGCGATCGATGGACAGCGCCCCTAGGACACCGGACTCAACTAGGACATTTGACCGGTTCGGTAAGTAACATTCACTCTTGGGCTGCAGATGATCAGCGAACCAACTGCTTGGCAACACGGTACAGGTAATGGCTCTGCGCCTTCTCCTGTGCACAGCGCATTCATCAACAGACCCCTAAGGCGTTCGACGAGCCAGACGTCAACAAGCACGTTCCGTTCGAATATCTCAGCTGCGCCACCTGCCATTCCCCCGCTCGACCTCCGACCCAACTTCCAGAACGCGGTAGGTGTACCCAACGGGCCGAACTCGCCTGCCCTCGCCCCAGCGCCGCGCAAGTCGCGCCTGCCTGCACCTGCTTTGCCGACGGTCATCGGCAGCCCGAGACAGGCGAACAAGGTGTCGGTCATATATGAGGACGGCGCGTCAGCAAGGACAGGGAGCTTTATCACTGCACCTTCTGTCAACACTCCTGACGTCGAGAGCGTTCCTGCCATCTTCATATCGCGCGACTATGCGTTATCCGCCACCGACGGCACTGACACTGAGGAAACCGACGCCACTCAACGAGCGGTGCCACGCCCCTTCCCTGAGGGGTTGCACGACGTCGACTTCAATGACGCCGAGTTTGGCCTCCGCCCAACGAGCCGTACAAGTCTACGTCCTAGTACAGGCTCCGGCTCGCTCTCGACAGAACGGCGGTCGTTCCGCGGCGGACGTTCGCGCTCGACGTCGCCAGGCTCAGAGTCGTTCCTCCACCGACGCTGGCTCAAGGGGATGTCCTTCGGCTCTGACCGCTTCGTGCTCCCGCCCTCGGCGCAGCAATCAGGGCAGCAACGCAAAGTGAGCCATGCGTACATCTTGTTCTGGGTCNGGGTTCGTCGCGCCCTGGTGCTGGCTCATCGGCGGCTGGCTGCTCACGACCGCGGGCGAGGTCAGCTCGGACGGCCTCGCAGCGGAGACCGGGCCCGTGCTCCCCCTATGGCACAAAGGCGGCAAGAACGGCGCTTCGCAGGTAGTGAGTGCAAAAGGGAAGGAGAAGGAAGGAGAGAGCGGGGTTCCTGTCCCGGAGAAGGTGAGGGCGATCAACGGCGCTGCTGAGCGGCGAATCAAGGCGAAGTCGTGGTACCCGCTCATTGCGCCCTCGCTGGAGTCGCTGACGCCCTCCACGGGCAGCGGGACCTCGACGCGCAAGCTGAAGAGGTGCTTACCGGGCTCGAGAGGCGTGGACCCTTGGATCCAGAGATGTCGCATCGCAGCAGCGGCGAGTGGCGTACTGATCTTCGCCGCGTTCGTCGTTGCCATCGTCCTCGTCGCGGGGGTGCGTATGTGATAGGACGCTGGGCGAGACCGGACGCACCTCATCGTTATCGTGGATACGTCTATTCTGTGCTATCGCACGTCCTGAGTCCTGTGGACGGGGATGTGTTGTATTTAATATGGTGCGTGTATGTGATTCTCATTGTCCAATGAGTACCGGACTGGAGGGTAGGGATGCCTGTGCGCATCGCTGTGTGGAGATATGCTGACGGTCGACCGGTTGGACGACTCGTAGGTCCATGCCATGGCTTGATAGAGCTTGCTGGGAAAGCCAGCCCGCCTGCCCTTTCTTCGCCACATATGTGGGGAGGTAATAGAAAGCGCGCTGAGGCTCTATGGAGGCGGTTGGCACATACGCGGCGGCTTTCAAGATGCCATTCATTGAGAAGTCTCCGGGCGTCGCTGTTCAGAACTAAGGAGCGGCAATAGATGATATATGATAGCTCGGGGGAAGATAATGTCATGGTTGTAACACGATATACGCGCGAGTTCGAATTCCTGACGAGCCCAGGCTGGCTAGCAGCCCATGTAAGCGAGATGGTTTGGATGGAGGCGGTTTGGAGGGAAATTGATGAGCGGTAGCGTGACGATGGTGAGGAAGTTAGGGTGCACTGTGAAGACCGATGAAGACCGGCAGACGAAGATCGAGGGTTACCGTCTTCGGCAGGCTCCACGCTCGCTTTGTCTAGGTATGACTTGCCTCTCCTCAGAATCTTTGCTTGACCGCACGGGCCTCCGGGAAGTACACCGGGCGGAGCTGATGAGGTATGAGCGGGATGGGCGTGTCGCGGTTGTCAACCAGGTATTGCAGAATTAAGCGTTTCATGGCCTCGTGGAGGTGGTCATCATGGGGAGGGGGTTCGGCCATGAGGGGATAGGAAGGGAGGACGTGCTTGATGGTGCGAAGGAGAAGTTCGCCGACTGGAGCCATGCAAGGAGGGAGCGCGGTAAGCACGATTTCGCCGCCGTTCAACAACAACGCGAGTCTCGTGTCCACTTTTCTCGGTCTGTCTGGAATGACATGCTTCTGGAGGATATCCCAAATATCAGTGAGATCCACTGCAGAGATATCCTTGGGCTGTTCCGTGAATCCGGCCGGGGTAACGCGAAGCAGCGCGCTGTACATCGTCCAGGAGATAGACTCGGCATCGTACTCCCACCGATGGTAAAACGGCATGGTCTTGGCCTTCGCCCGCAACTCGCTGGGTCTGATGTGTGATGGTGGAACCCCGCCATGGATGGTATCTGCCGGAATGTCGTTATACTTGTTATATCGCTCTTCACCGTAGACTTTGATGTAGATATCCCTGGCGTTGCCTTCCAGTAGCGGCATCTGCTCTTCCCAGAACATAGCGGCTTCATCGGAATTAACAGCACCGGCGCAGACTGCTCGAGCGATGTATGAGGGAGTTCCCTTGTGAAGTATTAGATGCACTGATCCGGCGCAAATACAGGACAGCACTCACAATTCGACATTGCAGTGTTGTCTGATGGATAGCGCTAGCTTTTCCTGCTTTCAGCTTTGCGGAGTTGTCATAGTCAATGATTAAACATCGCGCTCCTCGGTTCTCCTGGGTTCTGGGCACATTACTTACGTTTCAGTTGAGCAACCACCTAGTAGTAATTGAGCACTAACCTAGCCTTTCTTATAAGTGACTCGTCAATGGGCCGTGGGAAGTCTTGTAGGTAATTCCGCCGATCAGTATGACATTCCAACGTTGGAAACATCATAATGTTGAAAATGCTCAAGTCCCGATGTACAACGCCATGCTTGCGCGCTAAGGTACGGTGCACTAGGCTAGTGTTAGACAAGGTGGTGAACGTGAAGGGATGTAGACAGTTCATACCTTCTAGGGCGTCGTATACAGCCATGAGAAGTTCGTTAACAGAGCTCGCAGAAAGCAAACCGAACCCAAAGTCGACAGTTTCGGGCACTTGAAAGAAGTTAGCCACCCGGCCATGCTCAGGAGGAGAGATGGTAAGATCAACAAGATGCATACCATAGCTCCGTGCAATCTCGAGCACCTCATCGTAATTCCCACCTGCCTTCTTCCCAAGGGCAGGCCCGAACGGGGTGCTATGTGGAAGCTTGCCGGGAGACATCGCAGTCGGATTGGGTGAGCTTGCGATCGCTGTGAGAAATCTCTTGTGACTTGGTCCTTAGATGTTCGTTTAATGCCTCAGTGGCTCAAAGTAGAGGCTCTATCTTCAAGGTAAACGAGTCACAGCTGGAGGGAAAGAAGTAGGGGAGGGGCAACTTGTACAGTTGACGGCCGTAGTAGTAGCGTAAGCGGTACCGTGCAGGATTCTTTGTGTTACCCTGTCACAGTTTAGCCACAGTGAGCTCTACGTCTGTGAAATACTCGTTGAACACAGTCATGATCAAAGTCAGAGACGAGACGTGTGGAAAAAGTGTTGCAAAGGCGAATACTCTAATTTGCGCGCCGACAGTAGTACAATATCACTCAGATGATTGCCACTAAAATATCTCCAGACACTTCAGCCTCAGGCCTCAGGCCTTAGGGCCGCGGCAGCAATGAATGAACCATTGATCAATAATGAATAGTTGAGTGCAATATAACGTAGGATACATTCAGAGATTCCGAGCGATAACGTATGGAGGTACGATGGACGATTAGTGATAGGAGATTGAGCACAACGATGAGACGAGGGTAACGAGCATTGTTGTCAATGCGTTTCTGACACTCCTTGCGCTTCAACTACGGTCATCTACGGTATACGGTTTCTCGCTTTGATATTGAAGCATGCGAATGCGGTTAAGCGCGTAGTGGCTTGTGACCCGCTTACGCACCTCGAGCAACTTGTCCTGCATGCTGCGCTTGCGGCGGCAACGGTGATCGCGGCGATGATCTCATATGGATAGACATTTCCAGATGTCCGACGTATCCAAATTGATTTGAGATGTAAGAAGCAGAAATACATCGAGACGCGTGATGTGGACAACGGCGAGAGCATAACGGAGGGTAATGAGCGACGTGATGGTATATGTAGTGACGAGTCCGAGTTGCAGCCGACCAGCGGCCCGGGCCTGTCAATGGTCATGCAAAGAGCGTGAGCGTACTGAAAAACATACAGTATGCTAGATGAAAAATGTAAGGAAAAGGTACGGCATCTTGAAGAGGGCGAAGGCCAGAGCAAGTAACCTGGTGCGAGGGAGGCGAGGGCGGAGTACGAGGAGGCGAGCCGTATGCGGAAAGTTGGGCAGACTCGCTCATTTCTTCCGATTGCGTAAGGAACGTCTGAGCTTCGATCCAGGGCCATCTACACCCGCAGTGGGCTCACGGGGGCGCTTCTGACCACGAGAGCCACTACCTGTTTGCTTCGCTTGCGTCTCGGCAAGCAGGCGTTCTTGCTGCTGCTTTCTCTCGCGTTCCTCTGTGCACTGCAGCTCCTCCGTAGTACCACCGTGCGTGCCGCGAACGGGTTTAGGAGGCTCCGGGAAGTTCACCGCTCTGCGCTTGCCGGATACAAGCGGAATGGGGTTGTCCTGGTGCTTCACGAGATAACTGAGGATCAAGCGCTGCATGGCTTCATGTAGATGGTCATCGAGCGGAGGGAGCTGTTCCATCATGGCGTAAGACGGAAAGGCCTGCATGCAAAGATCTAGAAGGAGGTCGGCCACCGGTTCCATTACTGGAGGGAATGGTGCCCGGAATCCACGAATAGTGCGTTCAATAAGGGAATTGCGTGGATCCGAAGTAGTAGTGCGAACGGCGGGTATGCGGTGATCGCGGAAGGACCTCCAAGTATCACTGAGACTCGCTCGCACGGCTGCCGTCTCCTCGAAATCAACCGGGGTGACTCGCAAGAGAGCGGAGTACATCGTCCAGAGAGCGGATTCGGCGTCGTACTCCCACCGATGATAGAAGATCATGTCCTCAGCTCTCTGGAGGAGCTCTCGCTGGCTGAGGGTAGGACTAAGGGGGATGCCGCCGTGGATGGTGTTAGCGGAGTCGTTGTACTTGTTGTACCTCTCTTCCCCATAGACCTGGATGTATAGGGCTTTCGCCGCACCCTCAAGTAGAGGCATCTTTTCGTTACTGATCGTCACTGGATTGCAGCATGGTGTGCCGTTGGACACTGCTCGAGCAATGTACGCGGGAGTCCCCTAAAAATGCATTTGAGCATTCAAACAAGTGGCCAGTGAGCATATGGAGAAAACTCACCGTTCGGCTCTGCAGCTCTTTCTGATCGATTGCGTTGGCCTGGCCTGTGGTGAGCTGGGCCGAGTTATCCAGATCTATGACAACGCATCGTGCCTTGCGATCCTCGGGCGGCCTGTGCAGTAGAGGCATCAGTATCACTTCCACAGCGAAGGTAATCATCCTTACCGAAGCTGCCCACTCAAGACATCATCTATGAGCGCGGGTGAGTGTTCCATGCACCGTCGGCCAACACGGTTACCCCATTGTGGATACATCAAGATATTGAAGAGACTCATGTCACGATGCAGCACCTTTCGAGCGCTCGCTAGCGTCCGATGCACTAAGTCGAAGTCAATGAGAAGAAAAGGACATGTAGGATACGGTACGAACACACCTTCTAGCGCATCGTATACCGTCTTCAGAAGATCATTGACGGACTTGGCAAGTGTCAGATCATACCCGGTGTCCGCGAAGACGATCCGATATTTGACTCGGGTCATCGTCCCATCGTCTCGAGTGAAGGTTATATCGCCACCGTCTGCTTGTACAATCTCGCTACTGATATGCAAGACGACGCCATGCAAGTAGCCATCTTTGTGAACGTGTTCTAAGAGCTCCGCCTCCTTGAACCTCCGCTTGCAGTCGACGAATGCCTCCTTGATGACCACGATCGGTTGATCGTCGCGCACGACACGGAGCACAGTCGTCCGCCTAGCCCAGGGGTCTCCGAGAAAGGTTACTCTGGCGTCGGCATAACACCCGCTTGCAGTCTGGACTGTCCACTTGGGGGCAGAAAGGTCCGTTTGCTCTGACCAGGTGATGGTACGGTCGTAGAGTGTGTGACCCGAAGGCGGATCGTACAGGGAGTAGACGTAGGCGCATAGGGAACGTAGATCAGTCCAGAGGGTGTGCTCCGAGGCGACAGGACCAACGGGAGAGGAGAACACAACCTGGAAGTGCTGTGGCTTGATGCTGAGAACGTATAGTCCAGGACGATCCGGACGAGCTTGCTGGATCTTGTAAGCATAACGCGTCGCTTGTGCTCTGCCGTCCCCGCCATCCATCGATTTGGCCTCAACAACCGTCTCCACACGGTGATATGGTATATTGCTATACGTCTTGTTACCGCCGTTTCGAGGGAACCCACGGGTACGGTTGATGACTCCGACGATGTCGGGTTTATCTTCCAGACGCTCCATCGGAAAATGTGTAAGATGACACCGGTGATGATCGAGGAAGACGATCTCTCTCTCTGGAAGGTGGACGCGCCCCTCCCTCTTAAGATATGCTGTAGAGGGAATGAGGAGTGTGAATCAATGTATCATGCTGAGACGTACCGAATATGTCCTTGCTGATGGTGGTCAGAAGCGTACAAGCAGGCTGGTAGAGCTTCTGCTCCCGGTCCGCAGCAGTGGCTTTCATGATAGTGCGTAGTGATTCCTTGATAGTAGTCTTCTTATTCAGCGCATTGACAAGACGTTCCGGGCATGGGTTGAGATGCGTAGTGAAGAAACCAGCCTCGGCTTCAAGATCCTTGACCAAGCCTTCTATTTCTTTCAGATTTGCAATGGGAATGAGATCGCGTTTCAAAGGAGAAGAGATGAGAGGGTCAAGATTCGTACCGTGGCTCAACTCAATCTCGGATGCTCCATCAACCTTCGCGCCCGCCTCCTCCTCCTGAGAAGCAGGAGACGGGGTGCGCGGAGGTACGAAGGTGGAAGACATCGCAGGACTGGGTGAGCTTGCGATCACACCAGCCATCTCTTGCGGTTTTATATATTCGTTCAATGCCTTCGTGGGTAAAGTCGGGGTTCAAATTTTGGGTGGACGAGTCAAAGCTCGAGGGCGTGGATGAGGGGAGGAAGCAAGTACGGTCGACGATGGTGATTGTTCACATTAGCCATGAGCCAAGCGCCCACGGTTCTTTGTGTTACCCTGTCACAACTCAGCCACGTATCAAGCGTCTGTAGGCGCTTGTTTCACCGCTTCCTCCTGACCCGCTACTCCCGTCAACCGAGTCGTCTCCTGTTGTCATGAGTGCTGTCGATGTGCTCTAGCGCGACATTTCGTGTACCATTTGAGCTATTGGCTCGCAATGAAAAGCTTTTCGGACAACTGCAAGCCAGGAAGGCTGCCAGTGCTGCACCAGTCCAAGCGTGACACAATCATGGCATTGCCAAAACGAGCTTCATTGAGTGAGTTTAGCCCGGCAGCCCGCGTCCCGTGGCAGGTCTCATCTTGATTCCTGGCTGAGCAAAGTATTCCTTTGTCCGCCATAAGGGTACGATATTAAGCCATGGCTTGATGCTGTGCACAATGGCGCTTCAATGGGGGCCCGCGCGCAGTAGTAGGTACCGCAACACTCGGACCGTTTCGTTGTCCAAGCTCTGATGATTTACCGGCGGCGAGTTCTCACATTTCTCCGACTCTCGGTGCAGTAGAATGATTCCGTGTGGTCAACGCAGCAGCCCTTCATACACTCCAGATGTTGCATGGATCTATCCTCGGTGGTGCCGCACACTGTACCCACTAACATCTTCCTCCCCACGGTCTAGTGCCCAGGAAGCACACCACCGTAACATAACAAAGACGACATAGCCACTCTTGTATATGTTCTGAGTCAGCGAGTAACGTAGCTCACTGTAACAGAACGAGCCCTTGATGGAGGAACTCCGAGGGAGGTACATTCACCGCTCGCTCAATATACAGCCACTGGTGCGTCCGTACTGACCCTAGAAGGTAGATATATGGACAGAACTAACGCGAGACTCTCTATACACATATTTTCTCTGGCGCTTCCACACTAAACCACATCTGCAACCCGCTAGGTCTACTCGCGACCTCAGCCCGCAAGGAGAGATCGCACGCTCTGCACAAGTCCTGGCCCTCACGTCCGCTAGATCTATCACAGATGCACTATCAATCCGATACATCAAAGCAGCCCAAGGACAAGATCTTCCAACCAAACAAACAGGTGCGCGGGCGCTGCACGGCGCCAACTACTAGCTACTCAGAGCTCCGCACGGACACTAATCGTCAGCTTCTTGCCTCCCGGGGCGTCTTCGTGCGGTCTCGGAGGAACCGCCGGAGGAGCTTACCGCTCGGGCTCTTCTGGTTCGCGTCGATATACTCGACGCCGACGACTCAACGCTTGTAGTTCGTCTTGTGGCCCGCGCCGTGCTGTACGTAGAACGTAAGTACATATCCAAATATCGCATCAGTCGCCCACGGAACGGGTGTCCGGGTACACTGAGGGGAAGCTTACCTTCATCATCATGATCGTCTTGCAGACGTCTTCTGCAGCGGCGGGGTTTGCGTCGATGCGCGCCTGCGCCGTGGTACCCGGGACGACGAACGCGAATGGCAGCTCTCCGTTGTACTCGTTCAGGATCCCTACGACGCAGACGTTGCCGACGTCGTGGTAGTCGAGCAGATGTCCCTCAATCTCTGCTGGGGGTACTTGAAACCCGCGCACCTTGATGAGCTCCTGTGGTGGGGACACCAAAGAACGTGAGCACACCCATATCAAGACCCAACGAAATGTGGGGTGGTCTTTAATGCGATCCTCGGCGAAGGTCTCCTAACGGTCGTTGAAATATGCTTCGTCACCCGTATCGACCTCACACCGCCCCTTGCAAGCATGTCTAAGCGGAAAGTCGACCTGCGATAACGTCTCCACCGTGTAGGCCTCGGTCATAGCTAGTCACGCGCGCGCTCTGGCATGAAGAACGCGTCAGAGATGGCTGTAATGAGACGAGACCGGACGTACGCGTCACGGTGTCGTATCCACGCGTCGAGCAGGATCACTGAGAGCTAGTTGATGAACTCGGAGCTGAGCCGCGCCGCGCTGCGCCGCTCATGAGCATCTGGATTGAGCTAATGTCGTACTTCTCCACTGCGGGGTGTTTGCAAACGAGCACGACCATGGGGGACGAGGCTATGCAATTCCGTATATCAGCATACGAACGAGGCGCGAGGTGTTTGGCATTCGAGGCGATTGCATGGACCGTCCAGAGGCTGCGAGGTGGGTGGTGCGGCCCGGGTATCGCGGGATGTTGTCTGACTTGAACTGCTCAAAGAGATGTTTCTGCATGACTACCAGCATCGTCTGGGTATTTGAGGTCGGCGTGGAGCTCTGCTACTCACCATAGCATTGGCGACTTACGCCGATGAGCAAGCTGGAATGCCATACGATGATCTATGTGATGAATCAGTTCGTCTGGCGTAGAGAGTGATATATCCGTGTAGCATCCGCTTTCTCTTACCATAGAAGACAGCACTATGGAACCGCTGTGCGTCATGCCCGGGCCTTTGGACGCAACATAACGTAGGATATCATCAAATCAAACGAGCGACGATACATGGCAGCAAGAGACAGTGTGATGAGAGATAGGGGGCGATGATGAGATGTGGGTAACGAGCGACAGTATGGTATATGCACATTGCACAGAGGCTAACGAACTGACCAGCAGCTCGCATGAGCGTCATGATGGAGTAGAAGACGTGGATAGAGAGATCTGCAGCGAGGGTCTAGGGGAAGATAGAGCACTAGAATCTGAAATTGTTGCGAGGATGGTACTGCAGCGTTGCGCGAGATACCATTGCCCGAGAGTGACGAACTTCATCGAACTTGCCGGAGAAGACGACTACTCCACTTCAGCTGGACGCGCTCCCGTTCTGAGGAGGAGGAGGAGTCGCCAATTGTTCCCAGGCAGCATCAGGAATCCTGAAAACGACAGGCAGCTCATGAGTCACCAGCGCAGCGCACGACGAGGATGTACTTACACGATGAGTCACGAGCTTCAGCGTCTCTGCTTGGCGGCAAGGCGCGTGCTGAATCTGGGTATGGCTTGCATTCTCCCAGGTTCAACCCCGTCCGACGGTGCGGAACGCTTCGCTCCCCGGGCAGCTGAAGCATCCGGAACACTATTCCAGGTACTTTGGAAAGAGTCGAAGCTGCCACCGAACGTTCCCCGGTTGGCAGCATGAACATCCGGGCAGCACACAGGGCGGAGTTTATGAGGGATGAGCGGGATTGGCGTGTCGCGGTTGTCAACCAGATATTGCAGAATCAAACGCTCCATAGCCTCGTGAAGGTGGTCGTCATGGGGGGGGAAGTACGTCCATGAGGGGATAGGAAGGGAGGACGTGATCGATAATGCGAAGGAGAAGTTCGCCTATTGGAACCATGCAAGGAGGAAGGGCGGTCAGCACGACTATACTATCATCCGACAGCAACGGGGTTCTCGTGTCCGCCTTTCTTGGTTCCTTTGTAATGATATGGTTTCGGAGAGTGCTCCAAGCGAAGCCGAGATCCACTGCAGAGACGTCCTGTGGCTGTTCCGTGAATCCGACCGGGGTAACGCGAAGCAGTACGCTGTACATTGTCCAGAAGATAGACTCGGCGTCGTACTCCCACCGATGGTAAAACGGCATGGCTCTGGCCTTCGCCTGCAACTCCTTGTGTTTGACGCGTAGTGGAGGAATCCCGCCATGGATAGTATCCGGTGAAAGGTCGTTGTACTTGTTGTATCGCTCTTCTCCGTAGACCTTGATGTAGAGATCCTTGGCGTTGCCTACCAGTAACGGCATCTGTTCTTCCCAGGATTGAGCGGAAGGTTCGGAATGCACTGCACCGGCGCAGACTGCTCGAGCGATGTATGAGGGTGTTCCCTGGGGAAGTATTAAACGCACGAACACGGTGGTAAGGGCAGAAGAATACTCACAGTTCGACATCGCAGCGTTGTCTGATCGACAGCGTTGGCTTGCCCCGCGGTCAACTTTGCAGAGTTGTCATAGTCGATGAGTAGACATCGCGCTCTTCGCTCCTCCGGCGTTCTGAATGTTCTCTGTGTTAGCCGAGCAACCATCAGGTAGCAATCGAGTGCTGACCTGGCCTTTCCCATCATGACTTCGTCAATGAGCGGCGGACAGTCTTGTAGGTACTTCCGCTGATCAGCACCCTGTCCCAACGTTGGATACATCATAATGTTGAAGATGCTCATGTCGCGATGCAAGACGCGACGCTTGCCCGCTAACGTACGGTGCACTAGGCTGATGTCAGGCCACTGCATAGTTATGAAGAGAGATAGTCTGTTCGTACCTTCTAGCGCGTCGTAGATAGCCATGAGAAGATCGTTCACAGACTTTGCATGGAACAGATCGAACCCAACATCGGCGAGGACAATCCGCACCTTCTTCCTGATCAATGTGCCGTTGTCAGTTTCCCTCCTGAAAATGATCTCCCGTCCACCGCTCGTGACGATCTCGCAGCTGATGGGGAACACGACGCCCGGAAGATAGCCGTCTTCGTGGATGTCTTTGAGCAAGTCGGCCTCGTTGAAACGTCGATCGCAGTCGATATACGCCTCCTTGAACATGATTGTCGGCTTAGTTCGGCTCTCTGCGCGAAGGACTGTCGTTCGTCTTCCCCAAGGATCACCAACGAAGCAGGTGTCTGCGCCAGTGTAGACTTCCCCTCCAGTTTGGATAGTCCACGAAGGGCGCCCAAACCGCTTGTCACTCTTTTCGACCCAAGACAGAGTACGGTCGTAGAGGAAATGGTCCTCGGGAGGGTCGTACAGAGAGTAGACGTAGGCACACAAAGAAGTGAGGTCGGTCCAGCGCATATGTTCAGAAGCCACCGGCTTGAGGGGAGAGGAATAGATGACCTGGAAGTACTGAGGCTTGACGCTGAGAACGTAATAGCCAGGGCGGTCAGGACGCGCTTGCTGGATCTTGTATGCGTAGCGCGTTGCCTGCGCCTTCCCGTCCTTGCCATAGATCGCCTTGGCCTCGACCGCCGTCTCGACACGATGGTAAGGGATGCTGCGGTAGGTCCCATCGTCGTCACGTTGCTCGTAGCCATAGGGCTCCTCGAACACCCCAACAATGTCAGGACTGTCCTCAGGGCGACCCGGAATTGGGAAATGGGTGAGAGCGTGTCGATGATGATCGTAGAACATTATCTGCCTCTGGTCACGATCCACCTTCTTTACCTTCTTCAGATAAGCTGTGAAGCGGTCAGCGAGTGTGCATTGCAGTCCACATATGACATACCAAGAACGGCCTTGCTGATGGCGGTGAGAAGCGTAGCCGCGGGCTCATAGAGCTTCTGTTCCGAGTCCTTCGAAACGACCAGGTCAATCGCGTCCAGCGCTTTCCGAACATCTTTCCTCTTCCCAATCTGAGTCACAATATCTGGCGGACAGAAGTTGAGATGGTCCTTGAAGAAAGTCGGGTCGGTGATGACGTCGGACTCGGCGACAGCTTCGACATCTTGGAGCAAGTTAGCCACCAGATCGCGCTTAAGAGGAGAAGCAACATGATCGTCAAGACGCGTACCATCGCTCTGCACAGTCTCGGAAGCTCCATCGGCATTCACGTCCGCCTCCTGCCTGGGGGCAGGAGACNGGGGTACGCGGCTGCTCGTTGGAAGACATCACAGGACTGGGTGAGCTTGCGATCACACCAGCCATCTCTTGCGGTTTTATATATTCGTTCAATGCCTTCGTGGCTAAAGTCGGGGTTCTAAATTCGGGTGGGCGAGTCAAAGCTCGAGGGCGTGGATGAGGGGAGGAAGCAAGTACAGTCGACGATGGTGATTGTTCACTTTAGCCATGAGCCAAGCGCCCACGGTTCTTTGTGTTACCCTGTCACAACTTAGCCACATGGTAGACGCCTTTAGGCGCTTGTTTCACCGCTTCCTCCTCCTCCTTCCGACCTCGCCCTAATCGTGTCTTCTTGGAGTCATGGGTGCTGTCGATGTGCCCCAGCGCGACGACTCATACACAATATGAGCTATCAACCTGCAAGAAAATGCCTTTCGTAACACTGCAATCTGCAAGGGCTACCGCACCAGCGCTGGAGCCTGGGAGACTCTGCTGTGAGCAGTCTGAGCGTGACACAATCATGGAACCACTACCTGCCAAAACGAGCTTCATTGAGTGGTTTAGCCCGGCGGCAGCCCGCATCCCGCAGGTCTCATCCTGATTCCTGGCTAAGCAAAGCTTTCCTTTGTCCGCCATAAGGGTACGACATTAAGCCATGGCTTGATGCTATGCACAATCACGCTCCAATGTGGGCCCGCGCGCAGCAGTGGGCACTGCAACACTCGAGCCGTTCCGTTGCCATCCAAGCTCCCTGAGAGCATGATAATTTACCAGCGGCGACTCGTACTCACATCTTTCCAGTTCTTCGGTTCAGTATACCGATGTCGTGTGGTCAATGCCGCGTCCCTTCATACACACCAGGCGATGCCATTGTCGCGTGGATCTGTCTTTGGTACCGCACATGCCGGCTCTCAGCATCTCTCTAGTACCCACTATCCAGTGCCCAGCACGTACGCCGTCGCACAATAACAAACTTGATAATAAGTATAACCGTTTTCTGCCATTATCTGAGCCCCCAAGTATTGTGGCTCCCCGCACCAAAACGAGCCCTCGATGGAGGGATGCATACCACTCGCTCACTACACGGCCCCCGGTGGTGGAGTCTGAACCTTCCGCACTTAAGGACGCCTGCAACCTACTAGGTCTACTCACGGTCTCAAGGTCTCAATCACGGCCTGCCAGGAGTAGTCGCACACATTCACGTCTGCCAATGAAACCTCACGTCTGCTAGATCTACGACATATGCGCTTTCCTATACGTACAATCCGATACATCAAAGCAACCGAAATNAAAAGATCCTCCAATTCCTCCAACCAAACAAACGGATGCCCGCCCACCGCCCCGCGCCAGCTGCTAGCTGCTAGCTACTCAGAGCTTCGCACGGACGCTGATCGTCAGCTTCCCGCTCTCCCGGAGCGTCTTCGCGCGGTCGCGGAGGAACCGCCGGAGGAGCTTCCCGCTCGGGTTCTTCGGGATCGCGTCGATGAACTCGACGCCGACGAGGTGCTTGTAGCTCGTCTTGTGGTCCGCGACGTGCTGCACGTAGAACGTAAGCCACGCATCTTAACATCGCATCGGCCTTTACAGCACAGGCGTCTGGGAGCAAGGGGCGGGGAGCAAGGGGAACCCTACCTTCATGATCGCCTTGCGGACCTCGTCTGCAGCGGCGGGGTTTGCGTCGATGCGCGCCTGCGCCGCAGCGCTAGGGACGACGAACGCGAAGGGCAGCTCTCCGCTGTACTCGTCCGGGATCCCGACGACGCAGACGTCGCCGACGTCGGGGTGGCCGAGCAGGTGGCCTTCGAGCTCTGCCGGGGGCACTTGGAATCCGCGGACCTTGATGAGCTCCTGCAGAGAGAGCGCCCGATGACCCAGGTTAGCATCATCAATAAGTGACGGAGGGCGGGAGGAGATGACGGACTTTGATACGGTCTACGACGAAGATCTCCTTGCGGTCGTTGAAGTAGACTTCGTCGCCCGTGACGACCCAGCCGTCCTTGAACGTCTCCGCGGTCCTACAGCAGATGCTCAGCTCTCCCTGCACCCAATCCCACCCAAGATACACCAAAGGACGCACGCTTGGGGGTTGTTCATGTACCCGAGCGCCATGCTCGGGCCCGTCACGACCAGCTCTCCAGGCTCGCCGGGCGCAGCGAGCGAGCCATCAGGCCTGACAACACGGGCCGTACATCCGGGGAGCAGCACACCACCACTCCCAGGCGTGCCCAAACGGCGGTCGACCTGCGGGAACGTCACCGCCGTGCACGTCTCGGTCATACCTAGTCGCGCGCGCGTCAGTGGAAGCTTTGAGAGGTGGGTGGGGTGGTGTGGGGTGGGACGGACCGTACGCCTGTCCTATCCACGCATCAGGCAGGAGCGCCGAGAGCTGGTTGATGAGCTCGGAGCTGAGCGGGGCGGCGCCGCTCATGAGCATCCGGATCGAGCTGATGTCGTACTTCTTCACCGCGGGGTGTTTGCAGAGGAGCACGACCATCGGGGGGACGAGGCTGCGATCACCAGCGCGTCAGCACGTTTACCAGCATTGGATTTGTGTGGGACGATGGAAGGGACTTGCCAGAGGTGGGTGATGCGGTATCGCTGAATGCTGTGGAGGAACTGCTCGAAGTTGAACTTCTGCACGACAACTAGTGTCGTCTGGAATATGGAAGTCAGCGCGGAACTCCTTGTCATTGCGATGTGGGCACTGGAGACTTACGCCAATGAACAAGCTGAAATGCAGCACGACGACCAGGCCGTAGATATCTGGCATGAACCAAGCCGTCAGGTGTCAGAGCCATATGTTCGCGTAGCAATTGCTTTCTCTTACGATAGAAAGGCAGAACTGCAGCAGTAAAATCACATCAGCATCCGTGCGCCTCTTGCATGTTCTGAACCTCATGAAAAACATACCAGCAAGACTTCTGCTTCCGGGCTTGTACCTCTGCATCTCGAGCGGCCTGCTCTCATCCTTCGCCTTCGTCCAGTGCGCCAACTGCACCACGTTCGCAATCACCGAATAATGCGGGATCATCACAGCCTAGCAGCAGCAACGATAACCCCAGCGCAGAGTTGCGCGCCCAAGTGAGCCCACTTCCAGAATAACGCAGCTCTGCGAGGCCTCACCTTTGGCCGACCCGTCGTACCACTACTAAAGCTCAAGAACGCCAACTTGCGCTTCCCCTCGCCCGGCCCCAGCCGCCGCTCGACGAACCGCTGCGTCTGCTCGAGGCCCTCCGCGACGAGCTGCTCAATCGTCACGTGTCCGCGCGCCCTCGGTTCCGCTACCCCCGCGTCGTCGTTGAAGAGCACGACGCGTTCGGCGGGGATGCCTGCACCGCGCGCGGCTTCGAGGGCGACGGAGAGCGCGGCGGGGTGCGCGATGAGGACGCGCGCTTTGGTCGCGGAGAGCTGGTACGTGAGCTCGTCGGCGGTGTAGGTCGGGTTCGCGCCGGTGATGATGCCACCTAATCTGTGGACGGCCCTGGAGTTGCGATGGGTCAGTCGCGGCTCACAGCGTGAAATGGGTGCAGATATCGGAGCAAGCCATCAAACGCGCGAATGATCAGGGTGCTTACCAGATGGCGACGGGATAGTCTGCGTGCGGAACATGGATCAGCTGTTCGGGACTAGGGTGAATCCATCGCGGATGAGCATACCAATGTGGTTGGGCCCGAATATGCCCACTGCGGTGGAATGCGCGAGTCGCGGTGAGCGCGCGGAGGTAGATCAGCGATACAGGAAGCATGAACGTACCGACATCGTCCTCGCCTGCAGGGTGCGCGACCATTCCAATCAGTTCTCTCCCTCTCAGTCCCATTTATGCACGTGTGATGCCACTCACCAATATTCCAGCGCATCTTCAACGCGTTCGCAAGTCCAAACGTCCGCGCGCGCAGCTGTCATCCCCAACCACCAACCGCGATCGACAACCCCTCATCAGCTCCAAAATTCCACACACACAGATCTCATCAACCCGCAACACGCACCTCGTCCGACCCGACTTCGCGCCCGCTGAGCTCCTCGACGATCCACGGCTGCGGCTTCCTCAGGACGGGGCGCGCCGGGTGGTGCGAGTCGAGGAGGAACTGGGGGATGGTGAGGTCGTCTGGGATGGGAGGCAGGGGCCCGCCGTCTGCGTGGATCTCAGCCATCGTTTCTGTGTCTGGTTCTGTTTCTGTTTCTGTTTCTGAGTCTTGGGTCTTGGGTCTATAGCTGGGTGACGCCGTCGCGTTGTGCTAGCACTGTGTCAAGATCTATGTCTAGGGTTGGCGGTAAGCAGAGACCTGGGGACAACGCGAGCAGAGAGCAGAGAGCACTGAGCACTGAGCACCGAGAAGGAAGTAGTAGTAAGCAGCAAGCAGCAAGCTTAGCGTGTGGGGTACGCCTAACGCGGGGTGGGATCCGGGGCAGACGGGAGGCGGGGGGACGGGAGACCGGCCGGTATAAATGTCTCCCTCGAGTCCACCACTCCTGCTTGCGGCGTGCTCATGTGATCACGCCCTACGCGTCCTCGCGTCCGCGGGTCAGTGACTTATCGCTAAGACAGCAATGCCAACAGTGATGCGCCAATACAGTGCTAGAAGCTGCCGTATAGAAGTCTAAGTATACTTGCTTTCTGTTGTACGTAAATACGTATGCTGGAGGGGGTAACTCTCGCTGGCGGTGGCGGATCAGGACCGTTGGGGCGCAGGAAGACTCGGAGCGCGACGAGGCGCGTAAGCGCGAACGCGAGTGCGCATGGTTGTATCAACTTGTATGATAGGTATCAGAGATCCGGGAAGATGTTGTGCGTCGCGTCGCGTCCGCGGCGTTGCGGCAGCTATCGCGCGTATAGCTGACGTGAAGTGCACTTGAGCACTCTTGCAATGTCCGATGCAAAGAGAACCGCGACGCGACGGGGATGTGTCTGTCTCGAACACGCCGCCCGAGCTTCCGGTCCGCCACTTTCACAGCTCGCGCTCCCTCCTATCAACAATCTCTGCGAACGGATACCCGCGCACGAGCCCCTGATCCCGGATATTGTCTGTCTCAAGAGGTCTCGAGCCACCAGGCGTCGCGTCTTGAAGCCTGAACAGGCAGTCGAGCGCGGCGCACCGAAACGTTCATGTTCCTAGCTAGTAGCTTGCTAACTTGGGCTTGGTCCTTGGACAGTACTGGAATAGGGTGCAAAATGCGGGGTAGTCTGTGAATGGGCGTAGTAGCAGGATGAACGGAAACTCCCCCTTCCCCGCGTTCCCCGCGCGCNGGGGACCGCGGACGCATGATCGGAGGCGCGCTGGTGGCACTCGCCGCTGCAGCCACGCGATCGACGGAATGCACGCAAGTGACCGTGCCGCCGATCGCGCGTTGGTCTCGTGTGCCTACCTTTGCGCAATTGCGCTGACGGAGGTGTGCCTGCTTGGTACTGAGTTTGTGCAAGGTTGAAGGAGCTACTCATATGCATTGGCAAGTGGTACTAAGTGGTGGGCGTGGCGAAATTCGAATATCTTGGCGTATTATAAAAGGGCGCGTAACGCTGAGTGTCGGGGGCCGTTCACTGGAGCTAGTATCGCTAATCTTAACACTAGTCCATGTTAGTCTGAAAAATCAATACCACTTCGTATAGCTCGCGGAAGCCGATGTTATGTGCAATGAACCAAACACGCGCCTGGGACGGGGCGCGGCGGAATGGCCTTGGGAGAGCTCGGACAACGCTATTGCATGAAGACTAAGACCTGGCTGATTGACTGCGTTATGTAGCCGTCTGAGACTTGTAGACGGTCCGTGAGTTGAGTCCCCGGCGGCCTTTCGAAAGAGACCGTGGCAGGATCCTCGCGTTCGGTGTGAGAGACCTGGGCGTTCGACTTTTCGGCCTTAATCTTTCGGGGCTGCATATAGGATGTACAAAGGCGCGTTGAGCTCAGCTTGGTTCGTCTACCAGATGAATGTAGTAGAGACGTGAGTAAGGGCGCGCGCTCTTGAGTTGATTGGACGCGTATACTGGTCAGTGGTGATACAGGAGGACAAACATTCCGCGACGCGACCATTCGGTCGTTGCCCGCGCTCCGCAGTATATATGTATGTAGGATCGCCGCTCTCCGACGTCGACCTATAACACACATCCTGCTACGGGTGGGCGTTGTGCTGACACTTGCAGCGGCAGTCTGAGCCTTCGCTGTCCTGCTTTGCTGGGATGCTCACTTGGGGTGATGCGTTCATGGCCAGTAGCGTCGGCGAACGTGAAAGCCGGACCGGAAGCGTCGATCGCGATCGAAAGGATGGGGGATGAGAGAGGTGAGCCCAGGCTCGTGTCCGACCGTACGGATGCCTACGGATGCTCAAGTACGCTCGCTTTGCTGCAAGGTGCCTTCCAACAGACCTGCGGAGAACAGATAATGCTCGTGAAATGACGGGGAGACAGACTGCGAGCGCGAGATGGACGCAGGCACAGCGGCAGGCGGCAGCGGACGCAGCGACAGACGGGGAGCAGGCCTCGGAGGCCGCCTCCGTAGGGACAGAGGTTGCCTGCCGAGTCGAGCGGAGAGCTGAAAGCAGACGATGGAAGGGCGCGTGACTGGAGAGCAGCCCCTCCTTGCACTTTGACGAGCCATGCCCCTGGAGCCGGCTACTTGTGGGCTCAGCCCGCCCCCGAATTCCCGCCCATACATAAACACAGCTGGCCTCCGCTGTCCGACCCTTCCTTCTCAACGCCCATCGCCCCCGTGTTTCTCACTCGACCGTGTCTGTGGGCTTGCCTGTCTCGCCTGCCCATACACTCTGATAGAACGTACCCGATCCAAGTTCCATCCGCCACGCGCGCGTCTCCCCCCACCCGCACTTCTCCTTAAACTTTCCAATTCCTTCCTCCCCTCCGTCCTATCAGCCACGTACCCTTCGCCGACCACCACCTCCGACCAGCGCACACTCTGAGCCACGACACCATCCCAGCAGCCAGCAAGCACATCGTAGTCGAGACGAGAGAGAAAGAGCAGCAAGATGGCGAGCAGCAGCATTCCGACCATATACGGCGACGGCGGTCCGCTCGCGCCCATACCCGACGACGTAACCATCCCTCAGTTCTTCTTCAACAACCACCACCCCCTCGGCGGCCAGGCCCTCCACGAACGCCCCCCGGCATGGTTCATCGACGACACCACCGGCCGCGAGGTCACCGGCGACGAGCTGCGCGCGCGCGTGTGGGGTCTCGCGAATGCCATGCACATCCGCTGGAATCTCGGTACGCCCTCCAGGATCCGTTCAGTCTCTCCTCGTGGCTGACTGTAGTTGCTGTGCGTAGGCGATAATGATGTCGGTACGTGAAATCCACTCCTTCAGCATGAACGCGCGGAGGTGTTGTGCAAAGTGATAGCAAGTGGCTGCCGCGGAGATGAGGACTTTGGCATGCTTTGCCTCCAGGCCCCGCGAGATCCATGAAAAGTGCCTTCAAAACTCTTGGTTTGAAGTTGGCGACGTAGAGTGTCTTCCCTCCTCATGGGAGCTTCGTGTCAATGCCGGGACAGCCCTAGTGCTACACTCTGCATCTGGAAGGGCGCGCCGAAGCTACTCCCCTCCAATCTGCTCTCTTGCATCTAAACAACCTTTCGAGGACCAAATTACTGACCATACGCATACAGTGTGCGCATTCGGACCCAACCACATCGGTGAGCCTATCCTACATTGCCAGTCTTCGCACCAGCGACTGAACCATCCCGCACAGACTACCCCGTCGTGATCTGGTACGCAAGCATCCGCGCCTGTGCGCAATGTCACGTATACTGACCAGGCACTGTTTCGTTTCGTCTCATTTCATTACAGGGCGATCCATCGTCTCGGCGGCGTCCTCACGTACGTTTCACCTCTTTCTCCATACCCAGTCTCCCGTGCCTAGACTCACTCTCCTTCTCAAATCTCCAATCTCAAATCTCAAATCGCCCCACCGCGCATTTCATCCTCCCCACAGCGGCGCAAACCCGACGTACACCGAAGACGAGCTCGTATACCAGATCCGCACCGCGCGCGCGACCGTGCTCTTCGTGCACCCGGACTCGCTCGCCGTCGGCCTCGCCGCCGCGCGCACCGCGGGCATCCCCGACGACCGCGTCGTCCTCTTCCACCGCACCCCGGACGTGCCCGCAGGGGCGGGGCACCTCACGATTGACGAGCTGGTGCGGGAGGGACTGGGGCGCCCGAGGGCGTGGGTCGAGCCGCGCTTGAAGCCGGGAGAGGGGAAGACGAAGCTGGCGTTGTTGTTTTTCTCGAGTGGGACGACGGGGCGGCCGAAGGTGCGCTTCTGCCTGTCTGTCTGTCTGTTTGTCTGTCTGCACGTCTGCATGTCTGGCTGGTCTCTGGACGCGATTTTGATCTCATATCGCGGCCTGCGACGGATCACTATGCATCTCATGTGCTCATTCCATCTCAATTCTGACGATTTACTGGCTGCGGTGCGGTGCAGGCTGTGATGATCCCGCACTACGCGGTCATCGCGAATGTCATACAGATGAAGCAGTACGCGGACAGGCACGACGCGGGCAAGCCCAACTCGCAGAAGAAGTACGCGCCGGGAGATAGGATGCTTGGAGGTACGTTCGTCGTGCTAGCATTCACTCTGCGTTCATTGTGCGGGTATGCTGATTTGGGATCGCGATGGCGCGTGTAGTGTTGCCGTTCTACCGTACGTCGTCTTCGTCGTTGAGAACCGCCGTGCTGGATTTGAGGTTGACGTGCGCTTTGTTTTTGGAACAGACATCTACGGGATCGTCGTCAGCCTGCACTTCTTCGTGTTCACCGGGGTGCGTATCTCAGCGTCGCACGCATATAGCCAGTTCGACGTGTGCAACGGGGACTGAGATCGCTCTTGACTCTGAATTGATTAGGGAACCCTCGTCATCGTCCCGCGCTTCAACTTCGAGAACGCGCTGAAGAGCATCGTGCGGTACAAGATCGCGCATCTCGCGCTCGTCCCGCCTATGGTCGTCCTGCTCTGCAAGGTATGCACCCCCTCCCCCCCCTTCCCTCCCTCCCTTCCTTCCTCTTGTAACTCACACCCCCACCCACACCTCCCTAGCACCCGCTCACGAAGAACTACGACCTCTCCTGCGTCAAAATGACCACCTCGGGCGCCGCGCCGCTCAGCGCGGAGCTCACGCAGCAGGTCGCGCGCGTGCTGCCGAACAGCGGGATCGGCCAGGGGTACGGCATGACCGAGACGTGCACGACGTTCTCGTTCCCGCAGCTCTTCATGCGCGTCGGCACCCCGGGGAGCGCGGGCGTGCTCATCCCCGGCACGGGGCTGAGGATTTTGAAGGCGGACGGGACGTGGGGGACGTATGGGGAGAAGGGCCAGTTGGTCGTGACGGGCCCGAGCATGGCGATTGGGTATTTGGATAACCCGCAGGCGTGAGTGCTTTTTGACTTTGACTGTGGTGGAGGGGACGCTGAGCGCGCTTTGTTGCAGGACGGCGGAGACGTTCAAGGACGGGTGGGTGTACACTGGAGACGAGGGATACGTCAACGAGGCGAAGGAGCTCTTCATCATCGAC
Organism: Trametes cubensis; assembly: GCA_029747595.1. Taxonomy (NCBI): domain Eukaryota; kingdom Fungi; phylum Basidiomycota; class Agaricomycetes; order Polyporales; family Polyporaceae; genus Trametes; species Trametes cubensis. The sequence continues at coordinate 24,923 of JAPEVG010000146.1, forward strand.
CGCATCAAGGTTCGTGGGCTTTCGGAAACCTCGGGATCTTCCCGTTAGGTAGATCGGACTGGGAATGCATACATGCTGACGATCTGTCGCGTTTGTTTGTTTGTTTGCAGGAGCTCATCAAGGTCCGCGGCTTCCAAGGTCTGTCTGTCTTCCCTCCGTCTCTCTCCATCTTCCATCTTCCATCTTCTATCATCGTACTCGTGCCGTCGCTGACATGACGTCTTCCCCACCTACACCCACCTATACACCTACACCTACACCTACACCCACACCTCCACTCCAACTCACACCTATAACCTGAACTTACACCACATTGACAGTGGCGCCCGCGGAGCTCGAGGGCCTGCTGCTCGACCACCCCGACATCGCAGACGTGTGCGTCGTCGGCGCGCCCGACGACTACTCGGGCGAGCTGCCCTTCGCGTTCATCGCGCTCAAGGAGGAGGCGCGCGCGCGCATCGCGAAGGACGCTGCGCAGGAGCAGCAGATCCGGGATGCGATCATGAAGGTACGCTCTTCCCCCCCGTCCACCTCTCTCTCTCAACTGTGCGCAGAAAGAGTGCTAAGCGTGATGTGCATGCGCAGTTCGTCGCGGACCACAAGACGCAGTACAAGTGGCTCGCGGGGATCGAGTTCGTCGACGTCGTGCCCAAGAACCCGAGCGGGAAGCTCCTCCGCCGCTTGCTCCGCGACAAGCTCAAGGAGCTCATGAAGGACGGCAAGATCAGGCTCGTGCAGCCGGGCGCGGCGGCTAAGGCGCGTGCGAAGCTCTGAGCTCGAGCCTGGAGTTGGGACGCGAGTGGGATTGTCCTGTCCTCCCTCTCCTGGATTTTGTTTATACTGTGAGTATGAGGCGTGTGCGTTATAGTAGGATTCGAGTCGGGGGGTAGAGTGTTGGAATTGGTTACAATGGCCGTGGGACGTCATGCATTCATGGATTTGGGGGGCGGGGATGGAATGTGGATGGATTGGGATCTATTATATGTATACGGTAGCTAGAGTTCTGCAACTTCTGCTTAGCCCTAGATTGATTCGACGAGCTTGAGCATGTTCAGCCAGTTACATACAGTCTCGGTACCTCTGTACCGGTACCTTCGCGCACCTGTTCAATTCGAATTCGTTTGCACTCCGCATTTGGGATTCGAAGCCGTCGTGTTACGAGGGTCTACAACTTGGACTTCGTCGCGACCTTCAGCTCCCCCTTAGCGAGCATCTCCTTCGCCTTATCCCGCAAATACCGCCTAAGTAACTTCCCACTCGGGTTCTTCGGCACCGCACCAACGAACTCCACCCCCGCGAGCCGCTTATAATACACCTTATGCCTCGCCACATGTTCAAGGACATCGGCCCTGACCCTCGCTTCCTCGACCGACGAGCGCTGAACGCGTGCGCTCGCGTCGGGGCGGAGGACGACGAACGCGAACGGGAGCTCGCCGCTGTACGGGTCGGGGATGCCGACGACGCACGAGTCGGCGACGTCGGGGTGCGTGAGGAGGTGCCCCTCGAGCTCGGCGGGGGCGACTTGGAACCCGCGCACTTTCACGAGCTCCTGCAGTGGGGGTGGAGAATCGTTGTGGCAGTTGATGATGAGCTACAATTGCAATACGGGAGCTTGCGGGGGAGGGGAGGAAAGGCGCACCTTGATGCGGTCGGTGATGAAGACCTCTTTCCGCTCGTTGATCATGACCTCGTCTCCGGTGTGCAACCAACTACAGCGAGCAGACGACCCGGATGGAATCTCTGAGTGATATGTCAGGTGGCGAGGAAAGTAGGCTCACCCGTCTTTGAAGGTCTCGGCATTGCTGCAAAGATAGCACAAGCAAGTTGACATCTCTCGCGTTCACAAAGGGATCTGAGAAATATGCACGTACGCCTTGGGGTTGTTGAGATAACCAAGGGACATAGATGGGCTCTTGAGATGAAGCTCGCCGAGCTCGTTGAATCCGGCCAACGTCCCGTCAGGCTTGACGACGCGCGCACTGATCCCGGGGACAAGCACCCCCGCGCTTCCTAGGGTACCCACTCTCTGGTCGAGCTGCGGAAACGCGATTATGGTCGCCAACTCGGTCATTCCTTCGCGAATAAGCAAGTGAGCAAAACAGGAAGCGCAAGGGGATCGCTCCCAGATGCAGGAGAGTGGGAGCTTCGCGTACCGTAACCCTGGCCGATGCGACAGTTCTTGGGCAGCACACGCACAAGCTGATCTGTGAGCTCTGCGCTGACGGGTGCCGCGCCGACCATGAAGAAATCGACGGAGCTGAGGTCGTATTTCTTGACGTCCGGACTCTACGAAACGATCAGGAGTCACCAATGACATGGCGTTTCACCATTGCAACCGACCTTGCACATCAGAATGGCCATTGGTGGGACAAGACTTCGATTGACTGGTGAAATAGGCCCGAGGCACAGTATTCCACACTTACTAGAGGTGGGTAATGCGATAGCGTTGGATGCTTTCCAGCATCCTCTCCAGCTGGAACCGCTGGGAGACCACCACAGCGGACTGGGCGATGTTCGATTCATACTTCGCACGAGACGACGTGAGATACTCACCCCCAGCCAAAAGCTGCCGAACAGCACCATGTGCATCCCATACACGTCTACCATCGTCCATGAGCCATGAGAAGTGTAAGGCGTGGTGAGATTGTAGAAGACTCACGATAGAACGGTAACACTGCGGAAGTAGTATAAGAGATTATGAGTTAGCCGACCTACTGTGACCATTGAGCTGTCTTCACGACTTGCCTCCGAGCCCTACGCTGCCAGGCTTGTAGGCCAACTCGTCAGGAGGGATGGTACCATCGGTCAGATGGAGGTATTTTCCCAGTTGGATCAGGTTGGCGATGATGCTATAATGCGATATCACAACGGCCTAGCACGACCGTTGTGGGTACGTCATGCCGACCCGACAGGAGCCCGTATATGCACATACTTTAGGTTTGCCTGTGGTTCCACTCGAGAAGCACAGAAGCGCGGGCTTCGTCCTTCCTTCGCCGGGCTGAAGGCGATATTCTGCGAAGCGCTGGTCTTCGCGCAGCCCTTGTGCGACCAAGTCTTGTATGTTCGACATTCCTTCCGGTGCTGGATCGAAAAGTATGATTCTCTCCGGCGATATGCCAGCAGCCCGTGAGGCGTCTTGTGCGACTTGCAGATTTGCGGCATGGACGAATAAGAACGTTGCCTTTGCCGTCTCCAATTGATAGGCCAGCTCTTCTGCTGTATATGAAGGGTTTGCAGTCCTGGGACTCAGGTTCAATTCGAGCATCGTGGATGAGGACTTGCAAAACGTACGTAACAACAGCTCCAAGTTGTTGTGCCGCCCTGCGTGTACGTTGGTTCTGGAGTAATATGGCGATCGTCATAGGGATAGATCTTACCACATAGCCACGACATAATCTGCATACATCGTAATTAGGCCACTGCAAGTTACGTCTTTACGTTACTCACCGACGTGGTTCGGGCTAAACAGGCAGACTGCACGCCATTGAGCTGTCTGTCTATATGACGTTGATAGCAGCCTCGGGATCATACGCACCAACATCATTCGATCCTGGCCCACAGATGCATTGTCAGCAACTAGTATGGCTACGATCTGAGGCTATATCAGATGCTTCACCGATGTTCCAGCGTAACTTCAAGGAGTTCGCAAGCCCAAAAATACGTGCGCGGAGCTTAGTATGATATTGAGTCGTTCTAGTCAGCATGCCATACGCATCACCACATGCGCTCGCGGGCGTAGCGCCAGCCGCCCAGATTCCGCGCACCTCATCTGACCCAATCTGTCTCCCCGTACTCTCTTCGATAAGCAATGGGTGCAGGCAATTCGGAGCCGGGCGCAAGGGATGCTGTCTATTGAGAATGAAATCGGCAATCGACACATCGTCAGGTATGGGTGGGAGGGGGCCGCCGTCGGCCTCTATGATCGTGGACATTACGAAGACAAGTTACCAGTGGGAAGAGCAGAGACAACAAGGGGTTGGGGAAGCCGCGCACGTCTCGCTGCCTTTTATATTAATGGCTCTCGGCGTGGGTCACGAAGTGATGCACCCGTTCCTCTGGAGCACAGGAGTTCGGGTTGCGTGCACGTCGCCGAGCGCTGGTATACGCCGATGCGTGGATGCTTCCTGCAGCCCATCAGGGGTCTATGCCACACTCCCGCCACCGGAGGCGAAACACGCGGGTCGTAATGTGCAGCCCATAGGTATACGGGGAAAGTCTCTTGACCAACCTGAAAGGAATGCTATTCAATTTCCCTACCCTTCCTACACGCGGGTTGTACGTGTTGCTGCTTCGGATAGCCATTGTACTTGGCACCGCGCCGCTATACGTCGGTGAGCTACTTGTGGACTTGTGAACTCTGGAATGAAAGAGGTCTTATCCCGCCGGGGGAGTCGTGTCTGAGTCGGGTGGCGGTACTTGCGAATGAAACAACTCTACATGTATGGGCTCCACGGCCTCCGCGCGGGAATTCGAGGTGCCCATACCCACGATGAACCATTTGTTGGATTTAATGAGTCTGAATAGATTGTGTTTGCTCGATGCTGCGCGTGCATGGATTTCGTTCAAGCATCGACGGCAGCCAATGCTGCGCGCGAACGTGAGAGTCGGGAAGAAGCTGGAAGAAGTCGTTGCCATAGACGCCCTGCGCTGTCGCCAGACTCGCCACGACGCCCACAATGGGCGCCTAAAATCGGAGACTTTTTCAGGATTCTGCCATGATGGTGTGACTGTAGCTGTGGTTTTACCTGGGAATGGATTCGTTTGTCGGTAAGTCATGACTTTGCAGAACTCACGTACGACTGCGAGGCTCAAACTCAGGGGTTCCCGGTAGAATCTGGATCTGTGACCCGCGTACCCCACACAAGATTGCGGCATAATCTCCTGCGATCCTCCTACGTCCCTCAGTGTGAACATGAATATCACATCGCGATTCAGTGGATGAGACTACGCACATCTGTTAAGTACCTTGGGATCTGTTGGTACTCCGCCAACAACCGGCGTACCGCTGGGCTCCCCCGGGCTCACGCCATTCAGCTGCCCAGGGGACCGGTGGATCGACGCCCTGAGTCCCTGTGTAAACGAAAGTCAGATTATAGGATTCGGTGAGGTGAATGATAGGTGACTTGCATCGTCGACATTGAGTGCTTGGAGCCCAAATCGTCGATGTGTGTGACGTTGCGATGCGCAGGAGCTGTATGAACGCCGGCTTTGGGTGGTATGCGGTCATCAACAAGACATCGTTGCAGCTGACTTGACATTTTCAGGAAAGATACGTCAAATAGCTGCGTTGCTCTCGTCCCTGAGACAGCAACACCTAACCGTGTGGTAGTGTGCGCTTGCCATGGATATGCTGCAAGCCACCTCAGTGCACGTCAATCCCTGTCACAGAACACCTTATAAAACTGTAAAATGCTTCGCTCTGAGGACGGTCCGGTGAGCATATTTCTGCCTTGACTGACGTTCATACACTCACCTTGACTTGGCTCTCTGGAGGGAGGGCGGGTTTGACCCCTCTCTTCATGCTGTTGACGCAGCGCAGGCTCGCTCGCAACCTATTATAATTCATGACAAGGCAGACGAACTTGAATAGATTGGTTGCACAAGGTACACTTGATATTTCGCACCGGTCAGGAGCAGATTGTTGCAGCCGAGTCGCAAGGCCCTGAGGCGCCTATGCTGGCTAATTGCACGCGCGCTTCTGCGCACGGCCAGTGGCTAAGCTGAGCACTGGTCGTCTTCCTCTCCTCCAGCTCTCAGCTCTATCTCTTACCCCCACACATCCTCCGTAGTTTCCCTTCTAGTCACGCCTCTTGCTTCACCATGCCTGTCGCCTCACCTAGCACCGGTATGTGCTCTATCCAGATGCGAGCTGCGCCTGTTTGTTGACGAGGGAGCACATTCAATCGTACAGAAGCTACTCCAGCACCCAATCCCCCGCCCGAAAACGTTGACCTCGCGCAGTGCTTTCGGCCTTGCCCGGAGGCATTGATGGTGGAGCTTGAAGCCGATAACAAAGTTAGAATCCATGTTCAGAAGATTAGATTCGCTGTAAATGAGGACGAAATGTACCATCCGGTCAGGACATTGCTTACGCTCATCAGCAGGACCATATTTGGTGAGCTGACTTTAAGATTGTTTGCGCATCGCTGACGGCCTTGGGTTCGTTAAGAATCATTCTCCGCCGATGACCTAGCTCGGCTACACCTCGAACCTGGTCGTCCTATCGTCTTCCTCTCGCACCGTGGCTGTCCCCTGGCCCATTTTCCTAACGATAACCCCAAAAATTCTCCCAGCCTCGTCGGGGTATTTGACCTCTCAGGAGGACTGCGCTATCCTACTCACAGTGATGGCACCTACCGCGATATCCCTTACCACCGTGTCGAGACCGTTGTCGAACTCATGTACCGCCGCGGCGAATTCGCAGCTAAGAGCAAAGCCTCAAGCGATGTCCACCACATTCTTCAGGCGCGTCCCGATCGTCCCGCGTGCTACGCGATGAGCGCCACACCGGCTGCCTTTCAGCTGCTTTACGGCTCTCCACTTGGGCTGCAGGCCTCACAGACCGTTTCTTGGACCGATCTCAAGACGCTATGTGCATTCGTGTACTCGCTCTATGCCCCTCCGGACGACCACATCCTGTACGACCGCACGGTTACCTGGAAGGAGTCGCCCGAGTCTCCTTTCAGCGCTCCAACTTGGACCATCGTCACGAAGAGGGAGGTGCTGGGTGGCGCCGTCATCGACTTCGTCGGCTACCCATACGGACGGCAGACTACCGTCCTCCGCTCTGAGACGACCGGTTGGCAAGCCCCCATTATTATCAAGGATTACTACTGGGACAACGACAGAGCTTACGAGGAGGCAGAACTGCTCAACTGGCATGTTCACTACGACGGTTTTGTGCCCGGGGTTGTGCGCATGTTGTCCTGCCAGAACGTCTCAAACAACGGGGAGGTGATCGTCTTCCGCGACCCGAAGGAGGATGTGGTTATGGTGAAGCGGCGGCTGGTCTTCGCAGATTATGGCGTCGGCCTTGAGCACGCCAAGAGCGTCAACGATCTGCTTATGGCCATTTATGACATTCTCGAAGGTGAGCGTGTTGCTCACGGCCTTCTTGAGTCGAGTATGAATACTGACATATGCACCCCGCTAGTGCATCGGACCGTGGCGGCGCGACGCCATGTTTTGCACCGGGACATGAGCCTCGCAAACATCCTCATGTACCCGCAGCGCAATCTGTGGGAAGGAGCTCCGTGGATGAAGGACATGCCGCCTCTCATCGACGACGTACTTGGAGCCGTGAAAAGGTTGGTGACTTGAAATCGTTCTGGTTCTATAGTGGCTAAGACATCCAGTGTCATCAGAGAAGGGGAAGCACAGAAGGCTCGTGGCATGATGATCGATTTCGATCATTCCGCTTTACTTTGCGATGGAGGAGAGCAGAGTCCAGAGGATCAACAAGACATAGAGGAAGAGTTGAGCCGCAGGATTGTGAGGGAAATGATACCCTTAGCGCGAATGAGGTACTAACTAAACAACCTTTCCAGGGTACATCGATGTACATTGCGCGGGCGGTCAATCGGGCTATCGTCCCAGGAACGATCACAGCCCTCCGGTACCGGCCGATGCCCTCGCTTGCCGGCAAGGCGAAAGAGCTGTACCTCAAGGCGTACGGAAATGCCCGCTACGATCAGTACAATGACTTCCCCGGTGGTCCTACTTTTCACGGTGGAACTCCGCGGCCTGGAGACGACGACGAGCTCGATGAGATCGCATATCGTTTGCCGTTCCGCCACCGCTGGGAACACGATGCGGAATCCGTCTTTTGGGCGATGTACTCGATCCTCCTGCGCGTACGCCCTCAGAACGGCAAAGAGACTCCGTCCACTCGAGCGAGCGCGAAGTACGTTTGGGGTATACTTCAGAGGCATCGTATCCCGGGATCTGGCCGCCGTGGGGTCTACGATGAGAGGGAACTTATACTGGAGCGTTCGAAAAAGAACTTTGTGTCCTCATTTCTACCGGCCATGGTCGACGTTGCACACTTGCTCCAAAGCATCGCAGTCCAAGTAAACCCCTCGTACGCCCTCATGGACCCTCTCCCACCCTTCGAAGATCACCTCCACGAAGCAATGCAACGCCTCATTCTGCAGTACCTGGTCGACCACGAGGACGAACCGATTCCCTTGACACCAGGTGTCTTGCGCTCTTTCGAGAACGAGGATGAGGATGAGGATGAAGACGAGGACGTCCGTGCCGGATGGAAGCGCGCCCGGGAAGGGGGTTGCGGAGGGATCTATCGTCCGGTGTTTCCGAAGTTAGGCACGGAATGCACTCGTCCTCGGGAGGACGATAACCGAGAATAGGCAGAGCACATCGTTTCATGGAAGTGGACTTGTCGTCATGGACATGTAATGTCGCTACACTTCCAAGTTGTATACTAGTCTTTGTAGTCATGCTACGTTTTATGTCAGCTCGCTCTCACGCAGCTTGTGCATGCATCCTATGATGGGCTGAATGGGCAACACGCCAGTTGCGCGTCGTGATTTTGTTCACCAAGGTGGAGTGAAGTAGCCTATCACCGTTCAGTTTCGGGGAGGATCATTGGGGCTCAGCTGCAGCAAGGCTACGAAACGGGAGGCATAGAGCCACGCAGCGCGAAGAGTCACCCAACACTCCGGAAATTGGAGTCTATCACGGCAAGTTGCCGATGGCTGAATGCCTATACATTTGTGAAGTGACGGAGTACCATTGTTCGCATACTGGCAGAATCAAGCCATGGCTGGAAGCCTCGTGTTTATGGCAATACGGAACAAAGGAGGCGTAGACTTAGGCCGCAGCAGTGATCGCCCGGCGTCCGACTCCCCGTCCGACAGACCCCGGCGAGGGTCGTTTGGAGAGAGATTCAAGTTGGCTGACCTCAGAATATTCAGCACTCAGTACCGGAGACAAAGCTTACTTATTAGGAAGGAAAAATCCAGATTACTATAGCAGAATGTCCGCGATTTTGTGGGATGGAGAGCGGAAAACTGGCTTGGACCTCGAGCCCGAGCGGAGAACATCCACAGTGATTTAGCCAGCCTGAGACACTGCCAGCGTGCGCAGCAATCAGGCGCCTAATATGCAGCCAAGCTGTGACAGTGTAACACAAAGAACCGTGGGCGCTTGGCTCATGGCTAAAGTGAACAATCACCGTCGTCGACCATACTTGCTTCCTCCCCTCATCCACGCCCCCGAGCTTTGACTCGCCCAGTCGAAATCAAACTCAGACTACTTAGCTACATAGGCGTAGAACTAGTATATAAAACCGCAAGAGATGGCTGTTGTGATCGCAAGCTCACACAGTCCTGCAATGTCTTCCAGCGAGCAGCCGCGTACCCCGTCTCCTGCCCCCGGGCAGGAGGAGGCGGCCGTGAATGCCGATGGAGCGTCGGCGATTGTTTTGAGCTCTGGTATGCACTTAGCCTCTCACTCTCCGGTCAAGAGCAAGCTCATCACGTTTCACTCCAAACTAGCGGCGACCGACCCCAATGTGGTCTCTACGAAGAGCGAATCCAACTTTTTTGAAGAGCATCTGCGACCTTGCCCAGCTCCTGCGTTACGGAAGGTTCAAAAGAAGGGTCTGATATCTAAGCTTATAGCTGACCTCGGCAAGACTTCCGAAGAGGCTCCCATGTACCGCATCCTCCAGTCTCTGCTCTCTGAGATCAGCAACATAGTGTTCACTAGTAAGCAAATGGACCTGCTGATTAGTACTTATTGGCTGATTGATTATGGCGGATAGCGGCTATCTCAAGCTCCAAGTCGAAGAAAGGCCAACCGAGGAAGTTCCAGAACGCACAGGAGATTCAATTCATCGACCACCACAGTTGTCCTCTCGCGCACTTCCCTGTCGGCAACCCGAAAGTGAAACCGGACCTTGTCGGTGTTTTCAAGCTTCCAGTCACGCAGCACTTCTCGCTGCATACCGACGGAACTTATCGTGAAGTCCCTTACCATCGAGTTGAGACGATCATAGAGGCGAAGACCGAACACGACCGTGCTAAAGCCCGACCCCAAGCGGCCAGCTACATTTATCATATGCTTCAAGGCCATCCCGATCGACCTGCCTATTATGGCCTCAGCGTCACTCCGAAGTACTTCCAGGTTCTATACGGCTCTCCTACTGGCCTCGTCTCGTCGGAGCTCACACCATGGACCGAGGTCGGAAAGCTTTGCGCGTACATCTATTCTCTCTACGACCCACCTGCTGGTCACATTCTTCACGATCGCACCGTGACCTGGCAAGAGCCCAGGGCAACCTTGTTCGGTCGACCCTCCTGGACCATCACAACCACGAGGCCCTCTCGCGCTGACCCATCCTCTGACGACCCCGAGTCCGGCGAGGACGATGTCTACGTTTATCGCGGCGCTGAGCTTATCTTCCTCGGATACCCTTTCGGTCGCCGGACCACCATCTTCCGCGTTAGGAGGGAGGGCTATCCCCCTGTGATCATCAAGGAATACTTCCTCGGTAGCGGCCGCCGCTTCGAGGAAAGCGATCTGCTCGCCCAGATACATGCTCGAGGTTTCGTCCCTGGGGTCGTGCGCGCAGTCACAGCCGAGACGGTCCAAAGCGATGGCGACGCGATCGTCTTCCGTAATGCGTCGACCTCGGAGACCCGAACGAAGCGACGCATCGTCATGGTGGACGCGGGCGTCGACCTAGAATATGCGAAGAGTGTCAACGATCTCCTGAAGGTTGCCTATGATGCCCTTGAGAGTGAGTTCCGTGCACCTTGCAACCGACATCGTCACTGACCTAGCATCCTCGCAGTACATCGGGCGGTAGCGCGACACCGCCGAGTGCTCCATCGTGACATGAGCCTCTTCAACATTCTCATGTATCCAACATCCTGTGAATGCGATGAGGGGGAGTGGTGTGATTTCCTTCCACCATTGATAGACGAGGTATTGACCGGAGAGCGACTGTGAGTTCTAACTTTCTGCAAAAGCCATCGGTGACTCACACCACTTTCACTGTTCTCTTCAGCCCGGACGACAAGCGGAAACCTTCCGCACTTGTCATCGACTTTGACCACTCTGCTGAGCTAGACGTCACTGAGAATACCGTGGAGGTCTTTGAAGAATTACAGTTCAGGACGGTGAGCTCTCACTTGGATACCATATATCCTCGACGATTGCTCACTGATTTTCAGGGCACACCGATGTATATCGCTCGCGCTGTCGTTGTCTTGGCAGAACTTCCCAGTTCAGCGTTCGCTGTAGAGTTCGAGAAGATGCCAGCTCTTTCTGCCAAGGCGAGAGCGTTGTACATCAAGGCGCACGGGGAGGAACGTTACACCCAGTACTGCGACGATCCCAACGGCAACACGTACCATGGTGGCACGCGGCCGCATGTCAGCGCCGTGGATGCCTTGATCGAGCTTGCCAACAAGACAGTGTTCTATCACCGCTGGCGGTACGACGCTGAGTCTGTGTTTTGGACACTCTACTCCGTCCTGCTTCGTGTCCTGCCCTTGAATGCTGTTGATACGGCGAAGACTGCATCAAGGCTGAAGAAGAACTGGACGGACTTCAAGTCTCACACTATTCCCGACGTCGACGACACCGAGGGATACAACGACAATAGAATGCGGCTCTTCACCGGCGGAAAATTAGTCTTCAAGTCAGCGTTCCTTCCGAAGATGCAAGACGTTGCAGATCTCCTGTATGAAATGGGCAAGCACGTGCTACCGTCGTACGCGCTAATGTCCAAGCCCCCTCCTCACGAGGACCACCTGCATGAAGCTCTGCAACGTCTCATCCTGGAATACCTAGTCACACATGAAGATGACCCAATCCCTCTCACGCCCGGTGTACTGCGAGCGGCCGCTGCGGAAGCTGTCGAGAAGGATGGCCTTGAAGTCGGCACATACGGCGACCAGTCCAAGACCCCTACGCAGGGCAATGCCAAGAAGCGTACTCGCGACGAAGCCCTAGGCCCTCAACGACAATCCTCTCGGAAGTCAGGAGGCACGGAACTCACCCGACCCCGCGAAAATGACCCGCCTACACTTCGGGGCCGTTTGCCTGGGAATGCACTCGGTGGCGGGAATGCGTAAGGTCGACCGTTGACGTTTCTGTCTCTGCATCCCTCCCACAATCTGTTTTTTTCTTGCTTATCGTCCGTCTCATCCACACAAACCCGGGGACTTCGCTCTACCCACGCACACTCCTGATTGATTCCGAACAACCGCAGGACGGTTATACAAGTGCATCAGCAATTTATTAAGTTTCCTGGGGTCCTGGAGTCTCCTGAGACGCCTGGGACGGGCGCTTAATAGACTAGCTGAGCGGCTGAAGTTGCCTGAGGCTCCTGAACGCTCCTGGGTGGGGCTCTCCAGGCAGTCTCGCGCGTTGGCCAAGTTCCCAGTGCGGCCTCGGAGTTCGGCTCTCCTCTTAGTTGTGATATTGTACAAAATATGCAGAAGTAATATTTGCGAGGAGCGTAAATTTGAGGGTGCATTCGAGTCAGTACTGAGCAAGTTATTTGCAACACCTCGTCGCCGCTTAGCAAGAAAGGACTCGGAGCATCGTGTCCGACAGTGCGAGCGATAATCTAACATGCATTTCAAGGAGCGTGTGTATGCGGTACATGGAACGAGCGAAGCCAGTAGCAGAGTAAGCAGAGACGCGAATATGAGATGGTGTGTACTGGGAAGTGGAATACATCAGCAATTTATTAAGTTGTTGTATTCGGACGTTTACTTACTTATTAGTCTCCCTTGCCCTTATATTTCAAAGCGCCCGCTACCTTCCTTATTTGGTCGATCACGATAGCGATCCCATCGCGCCCTCACATACTCGCACTGCGCGCTTCGTGCACCTCACCGTTCGCTCTCTCGAACGTTGAGGTGAGATCCCCCGTACTTACTCCATTCAGTCGTATCACGTACTAATGGCCTTCCCAGGCTTATTCATTCTTTTACCAGGTAGTTAATCATGTACCCTAACCGTTCGCTCTCTCGAACGTTGAGGCTTATTCATTCTTTTACCAGACTTCTTCGCGCTCGGCTCTAAACCTCGCATAAGTTTCCTGGGGTCCTGGAGTCTCCTGAGACGCCTGGGACGGGCGCTTAATAGACTAGCTGAGCGGCTGAAGCTGCCTGGACGCGCCTGAGACTGCCTGGAGAGCCCCACCCAGGAGCGTTCAGGAGCCTCAGGCAACTTCAGCCGCTCAGCTAGTCTATTAAGCGCCCGTCCCAGGCGTCTCAGGAGACTCCAGGACCCCAGGAAACTTAATAAATTGCTGATGTATTCCACTTCCCAGTACACACCATCTCATATTCGCGTCTCTGCTTACTCTGCTACTGGCTTCGCTCGTTCCATGTACCGCATACACACGCTCCTTGAAATGCATGTTAGATTATCGCTCGCACTGTCGGACACGATGCTCCGAGTCCTTTCTTGCTAAGCGGCGACGAGGTGTTGCAAATAACTTGCTCAGTACTGACTCGAATGCACCCTCAAATTTACGCTCCTCGCAAATATTACTTCTGCATATTTTGTACAATATCACAACTAAGAGGAGAGCCGAACTCCGAGGCCGCACTGGGAACTTGGCCAACGCGCGCCTATCATGTATGTGGCTAAGTTGTGACGGAGTCACTGGGGCCGCGTGGCGCCTATGCCAATCATGGTTCAAGTAAGCCGTCGTTTCCTTTCTCCCTCCAACTACGCCCTCGAGTCGAAGTAAGCTACCTGCTCGTTGAAGTAGAAGTAGGGAACTCTTTGAGAGCAGGCAGACGAGGACATGCGGCGCTATGTCGAGGTCGATGGTCGGAAGATCGTCTTCGAAGACAAGTCAGACGATGGCTCACGATTCACGACGACGGGGAAAACCCGAGTTTGCTACACGAGCGTCGGCTTCGACCTCACGCTATCCGACTCCGTCAGTGATCTCTTGAAGACCGTTTACGAGGTTCTCGAAGGTATTCCTTGGCCAGACACGGTATAAGATATGCATGTCCACTGATTTCCGTCTAGTACATCGAGCTATGGCGGCCAAGCGTCAATCACTTCACCGGGACATGAGTATCTTCAACATCATCATGTACCCACTACTGGAGCCCTTTGATAAATTTTGCATAGGCAGCTCCCATACAGTGACCGACGACGGGATGCATGAGACGCGGTGAGTATGACCTGATAGGATGAGGACACTGGCCATTGATCATCAATGTATCCGTCAGTCAACTAGGTGGCCGCAAGGCTCGGTGTCTCACCATAGACCTCGAAAACGCTACCAAGTTACCGGGGAAGCCCGCCAACACCACAGAGCTATGTAACACGGTGGTGAGTGATTCGCATGAACTCCAATGCGGAACCTTGAGATGACGAAACGAGTGTTGTAGGGCACCCCGGCGTATACTGCTCGTGCCGTCAGTGGCGGTATGCTGTGGTGTAACCGGACTTCTCTGGACTATGAGCTTACGATGCCGTTACTCTACGGTGACGCGAGAGCACTTTACATCGACACGTACGGCGAACAGCGATACAATCGCTACAATGATACCAACGAAACGATCCACGGTGGAAAGCGCCCCCAATACAAGACCAAAGACGAACTGATCGACATGGCCTATGGACAGCCCTTCTATCACCGATTGGAGTACGACGCTGAGTCAATATTCTGGGTCATGTATTCCACCCTCTTGCGTGTTGTACCTTATGGCTTCCGAGAGACGCACATTTCCAAGAAGTCACTTATCAAGGACTGGGAGAGGTTCCGAGTACACACCATTCCCGACGAGCTGAACGGTCTCGAGGACTCAAGAACCGAACTGATTGAGCGGAACCTCCTCTTATTAAAGAAAGCCTTTCCGGATGTCATGGCGCCCGTCGCAGAACTTCTCTCGCAGATCGCCTCGCACGTACGACCCTCGTATGCGCTGATGGATGGTCCTCCCATCTACGAGGACCACCTTCACGAGGCTATGCAGCGCCTCATACTCCAATACCTCGTCAACAACCTCGACAACCCCATCCCTCTCACGCCCTACAAGCTCAGAACGCTTACGATCAAGGACGCGGTCACTGTTCATTGTGGTACTCATACCGGAAGCACGCAGGGATTCATGAAAGTAAGCGGTTCAAAGCGTCAACGAGATCCGACGCAGCATCATGTGGAGACTAAATCCTTCGAACGCAAAGCTGTATACCGAGGGCTGAAATGATGTATGAAGACGTGTTTTTCTCAATCGCGTTCCAGCTCTCAACGTACGTCCATCGTTTTGTTGCCATGAATGAGGTTCAGTGTGTACCAGCGATCCACTATTCACGAAGTCCGCTGCACAGTCGTTGCACATTGTAGCGTTAGTCAGTTTGCCTCGGTCTATTCGCGCGCACCGGATTCGCTACCCTCCCTATTCATCATTGTCTCCATGTGTATCACTATGTCCTGCTGTTCACGTACCATCCCTCATTCAAGTCTGCCTCATGGTATACTACGTTGCGTTTGCCCCAAGTCACATACGCAGGAACCAGTGATCCTCGATCTGAAGGGTTCTAGTACAACCTTTGTACTCTACAGCCTATACCCTCAGTCGAATAATTAGCCATCGGTAGCCTCGTCGTAACTTGCATTGATGCCCAACCTTTGTGGCGCACAAAGGAGGAAAGCTCTTTGGATAAGCCTTGCTAGAGACAGGCTCTCGTGCCCATCATGTCCCCTGCTCCCGCGTCTTCCGTGTACTTAGCCCGTGCTTCTGAGATTCAAGGCCCGACTTTAGCCACCAGTTGCAAATATATCATAACTAGCAAACCCCGAGGAACCACTGTTGCGATTCCATCCATACCCTCCTATGTGGTCTTGCATCAAGCCGCGGCGTACTTCATCTCCTATCCCAACCGACGAGGAGGCTGAGATGGATAGTAATGCGCTCGCGACTGCACCATTTAGCCACACGGTGACCATTTTCTCTATTCGACGAGGCGGCCGACCCCCAATGATCGTGAAGGAGTACTACCTTGACGATAGCCGTCATCCTGAGTTTGACGTGGTCGATTCGGAGGTGCACTCCCGCATATCTGGCAAAGGATTCGTTCCACCCGCAATCATCAAGGAATGCTCCCTTGGCGGTGGTGTTCTACACCCACGCTGGCACTCGGGTCAAAGCAATCCACTCTCCAAATTCCATTCACAAGATTCCACATCCTCGCCTGAGCGCGCGGTCAACGCTGGGACGGCCCAAAGGGATGGCGAAGCCACCGAACCTCGCAATGCGTCCAAGTTGAGGCCGAAGATTCGACCCAAGCGACTCTCTGTCTTGACTGGCACAAACGTCAACTTGGAGTATGCAAAGAGTGTCAACGATCTTCTGAAGGCTGCCTACGATGCCATCGAAGGTGAGTTTCTTACGCTGGATAAGTAGGATCGCGTCATTGATCATATTCCCTCAATATTTCAACAGTCCATCGGGCGGTGGCTAGACGGCATCGTCAACCGCGCCATCGTGACATGAGCTCCTCCAATATCCTTATGTACCCGGCGACTAGTGACTGCGACGAACGGTTCCGCTGTGTGCCCTTCCAGCCACGTAAAGAACAGGTATTGACCGAGGAGCCACTGTGAGTTCTATCTTCAAATCTATCGTAGGGACGCTCATAGTTATGATTCAATCCTCCTCCATGCACCTCAGCCCAAACAACAAGCGATGGAATTCTGGCGTGCTTGTCGTTGACTTGGACTACTTGGCTCGACCAGATATCACAGAAGATACCTTGGAAACCCTTGAAAAAATGCAGTACAGAATGGTCAGTCTTACTGGCAGCTGCTCTATCCTCGCCCATTGCTCACTGATTGTCAGAGTACGTCGACGTCACATATCGCTCGTGCCATGATCGTCTCGGCCGAAATGCCTGCCTCATTGCACTGTCTACGCTACAAGAGGATGCCCGCCCTGTCTGCGAAGGCGAGGTCATTGTATGTCAAGGCGCATGGGGAGGAACGTTACATTCAGTATTGCGACGATCTCGACGGCAACACGCGTCATGGTGGCACGATCACGTTGGCCGCCATTGACAGCGACGTGGATGATTTAATCAAGCTTGCCAACAACACAGTATTCTGTCACCGCTTGCGATACGATGCCGAGTCTGTGTTTTGGGTACTCTACTCGATCCTCCTCCGTGTCCTGCCCACTAGAGCTGTTGAAACGGCGAGCACTGCATCAATGCTGAAGAACAACTGGCAATACTTCATGTCTCATACCATTCCCGTAGTCGACAACGCCGTTGAATACCGCGACAACAGGATCCTACTCTTCACCGGCGGAAAGCAGGCCTTCAAGTCAGCGTTCCTTCCGAAGATGCAAGACGTTGCAGATCTCCTGTATGAGATGGCCAAACACGTGCTACCATTGTATGCGCTGATGGCCAAGCCTCCTCCTCACGAGGATCACTTGCACGAAGCATTGCAACGTCTCATCCTGGAATACCTGGTCGCGCACGAAGACGACCCAATCCCACTCACTCCCGGTGTCCTCCGAACGACTGCTGAGGACGACGCCAGGAAAGGCGGCACGTACGGTAGCGAGAGCAATACGGGTACTCAGCCGAATATCAAAAAGTGTACTCTCGACGAAAGCCAAGGAACCCACTGGCAGTTCTCCAGGAAATCGGGTGGTTTGACACTGACTCGCCACCGCGATGATGACCCACTCACTCTTTGAGGGCAATTCCGTGGAAGTTGCAGGAATGTCTAACGACCATACTCGAGCTCGCGTCGTTCCCCTCTGGCTCTCGTGCTTACCACCCCTTCCATCTGCGCAAACCGAGAACACCAATACCGACACTATCCATGTTGGACTTTCTACCGCATGATAGGGTACTTGATCACCTCCCCGATGTTCAGTCGTTCGGATCCCCGTGGACTCTGCCATGTTTCATCCATTACTTCCTCATTCATACGTCGCAGTCAATAATGAATTCCATAGTTGATCCAGTCCACCGAACACCTTCGTGATACCCCCGCTTAGTTTTCGGACTTACCAGTCAGTCGTGTTGCGATGCTCATTTGGCTCACGCATTTAGTAGTCTAGATGGTATGCATTCTAGACCACACCTGACGTTCTTGAAGATAATACGTACGTCTGCGAGGTAATATGACCTTTGCGCTTACGACGTGCGACGACAGTCGCATGCGGACCGCCCTACCCAAGCCGCTCCTCGTCTACAATCAGCCCACGACTCGACCGGGCGAGGTGCAAGGCCAACCATACAGGCTGCATGACGTCGTTTCCAACATGGGCGACGGCCGGACGTTCACATGTACGATGTGGCTCGATGCGACGATGATCTATACGGACGTCGTTAGCATGTCATTCAATTCCGCCGAGAACGACAGGGGAATGGGGTATCAGACAAAGCGGACGAATCTGCCAAAGCAAACCGCCCGAAGGTAGCTGAGTTGGTTTTCTGCAACGCGAGGGTCTCCCTCACTAAAGCCAAATGCCTCAAACATCATAACGGTGCGCCCAATGTGCGCGTGGGCAAGAGACGACATGAAAGGAGACTCACCAGCTCAATCAGGTCCTGGAAAGCCAGGCGCCTATAGTACCAATATACGGTGTGTAAGCCACACTCAACGACTAAGCTGAGGTGACCCTTGGTCTCTACATCGGCCAATAGGAGGGCACGACGGCGCAGAAACAGGCAAGTGCGGGCGTGCAGTCCTCACACTTCTTCAGAGCGTTTACGTTTCGGGGGCGGAGCNTCCTTCCTTAGAGGCACTGCGTTTCGTGTGAGTGGGCTTAGCCTTCTTGTGAAGAGCTGTAGAAGATTAGAGACGCATTCGAGGTAATGGCAGGGTACGTACCCATCAAAGATTCCGCGGGACCAGGGGTGGCCAACAAGCTGGCGTCATATTCGTTTAATACACCCTGAAGCTGAGCCCTCTTCGCAGAGACTTGGGCAACTCGGTGGGCAACTGAATACTCGTCATGATCATTCTCAATCAATCAGATGTCACTTCACTTACCTCCAGGCTGACTAGGGGGGTAAAGCTGACTCATGCGATTCCGTATATGTTCTGCAACACTAGAAAGAAGCTATGTGAACACAGATAAAAAATCGAGGAGATAGAACACATACTCTGCATTGACCACGCCGTTTGCGCATGCAACGTCAACCACGGTTTCCCAATTGATGGGCCGTATTCGGTTTTGCATACTTTGGTCGACGTTGGGGACATTCGTCGTAAGCAGAGCCAGTATCCGATTCAGGAACACAGCCGAGTCAGATGTGAGAGCCTCCAAAGCAACCGAGGACAATGCAGGATGGTCAGCGTCATCTTCGTCAGATAGCGAGGGTTGTGTGTTCGCCGGGCCAGACGTGTTACCAGGAGAGACCTTCCCAGACTGATAATGACCCAGCACACTCGAGGAACGACTAGCTGATGACGACAGAACATGTTTGGCGACTAGACGAACTTCTTCATGGAGGCCCCACTCAGGAACATGCACATCTCCGGCGAGGAGAGGCCATCGGGTCCATGTATCCCGTTGTTTCCCCTTACCGGATCGATGCCTCTCAGGACTTTCGCTGACACGAGAGCGCGCAGGAGAGCTGGCTGCAGAAGTGTGATCAGGAGGCACAGATTCAGATGGAGGCTCCTGGACAGGCTCCTCGTGTTCCTCATCAGATAACTGGACATCGTCGAGGTCCGATGGTGGACGGAGGGCATGCGGTGGAGGTTCGGCAAGATGCTGGACTAAGTCAAGAGTATGGCTTGTCCTGAGAGCACGCAAGAGCGAGGAGTATTCTGTGAGCTCCGAGTGCAGCGCTGTAGGAACTTTGGGTCGTTTCGCCATGGCGTCGCGTCTGAGAAATGTGAAGTCAAGAGCGCCCGGTGCTACTTGCGCCTTGCCCGTGGGAACATGACATAAGCAGAACTGTACAGCTCCTCGAGCCTTCCATATCCACCGCCCCCGCGATCACAGGCTCGGTAGTCCACTCCATCACAAACAAAGTACGCCGTCCCCGTCGCCCTCGTCGTTGTCGCAGTCGTTGACGTCCGTTTGCAGCATGAGAGAGAAGTGGAAGAAAAAGAGGTCTCGGAGGCTCCGTCGCAAGCGCAGAAAAATGCGGGCTCGCTCCAGTACGTGTTGCCCCCTGATTGCTCTTCTCCTGATGTGGTATCTAACTCGCCTCCCTTCTGCAGAGTAATCGCCCTCTCGGCCGCTAGGCTTGCAAAATAGGGATGTCATGCCACTCTAAGCGGAGGCGCGCTATGGCCTACCATGTCATATTCTTCGACGTCAGGGGGGGACGTGCCATCCTCGTCGCATCGCCTTGTGCTGCGCGCTTCAAGTCCGGGGAGTGCTAGTGCCTCGACCCAAGTCACCGTGTCGAGGTAGCTGTGGGGCATTGTATAACTATGTCATGCATGTCACTTTGTATTGCAACGATCTATTCGCCGAAACATTGTACACTGTCTTCCTGTGTGATCGACTTCTTTTTGGTGGCAAGTATCGGACACGCAACCTCAATCGCCACCGACAACCGCCTTCTGTTTAAGATCTGACGACACAACCATTGAAGCTCGAAGTACTGAAGAATCTCAGCAATCAACGGTATAGGCGTATTCAACCAGTTGAACACCATTAAGTACTGTCCACCAAGTTGGAAATCCCTCACAAGACCAACATCGTCGTAGGATTTTCCTTTGTCGCCACTGCCCTTCCAGTCTTCGCACTCATCAACAGATGCGTAGCGTGCAGATGTTGCAACAGCTGAAACGGTGTATATTACAATAAACGATACAACTTCTTGTGTCTAAGAGGGGAACGACCTTCACGATGCGCGCGGATGCCAGACGGGAAGAGAACCAGGGAAGGAAGACCAGACGGCGGCGAGAACACAAACAGTACACACGCCCCGGCGAACATGCACATGCAGAGTCTGCGGGGATGGGGTGGTGGGGTGGTGGGTGGTGGTGATGCTCAGAGAGGTGGAGACGAGGGCGGACGTTGGGAGGTGGGTGCGTGGGATGCGGGGGGGGGGNTGGAGAGGGAAGGAAGGCGAGCGAGGCTCGAACGGATGGAGGGAGGAGGAGAGATCAATGCCGGAGAACAGAGCGAGTGCGAATACGAAGAAATGCAAGTGCAATGAGACGAGGGGCGTGAGGAGAGAGAGAGAGAGATTAACGGAGGGGTGCGCGGTATCGTCGACTGCGAGAGTGCTAGTGGTAACCCGATGATGTTGAATGACAGAGAAAGAACGTAGTGAGAGGGCGCTATGTCCAAGGTAATTACGGGCTGGGGCCCAACGTGGTATCTTGCGTTGCGAGTGTGCGTGCGTGCGTGCGTAGTGTGGCTGCCGCCGCGGCGTCGCAAGGAGGCGGGGGAGGGAGTGGATGTCGATGGTTGAGAGAGGTCGAGAGACAGAGGGAGGGAGTGTGGTGCGCTCGTACTAGACTGGGGAGTGGCAGTCAAAACGGGGGAGGTAAAGGAGGGGACGGTGGGAGTGGAGCGAGCCGCGGCGGACGCGCCAGTAGAACCTGCGATGTGATAACGTATAGTACAAGAATCGAGACGTGAACCATTGCGTGAAATGCTCGTGAACGAATGTGTGGAGGCAAGGAGGCTCTCCGAATCGGCTCTCCCTTGCGATGCGAATGCGAATGCGAACAATCAATGCCTAAGTCCCTTGGTAAAAAATCCGGGAACACTCAGAGCACAGGCGTAAAGCGGGGACAAACCACGCCTGCCCGTCAGGGCGAGCCGTGATTCCCAAACGCGCGCAGTTTTCGGAGGATGGCGTCCATCTCGGGCTGCCGCGACGACCGGTCGAGCACCTGCCCGATCGACGGCGACGCGCTCACCCGCGAGCTCGTCGCGTACGACCCAGAGCCGGACGACGTCGAGGACGTGAGCGAGGACGTCGACTGCCGGCGGAACGCCCGCGCCGACCGCTCCTCCTCCAGCTTCTTCCTCCGTGCAGCCGCGGTCGTCGACGGCGACGTGTCCGAGCTGTTCCCCGAGCGCAAAGGAGGCGAGGGGAACGCGTCGGTCCGCGGCGTCTCTGGTATGCTCGAAAGCCCCGAGGAGGATGTATGCAGGGTGGTGAGGGAGGGGATGGACGAGAGCGTCGAGCTGTCTGAGCGGGCGTGTGGGTCACGGTCAGCTGCCCGGCTGCCCGGGCTCATGCGCGAGGAGACGGAGCTGGAAGTGGAGAGGTCAATGCCAATCCCAAGCCCAGCCTTGGCCTTGCCAATGCTTCCTGCGCGGCCCGCTGTCGCACTAGACGCCATTTTGGTGGGAGGCGAAGGTGAAGGCGAACTTGAGCTCGAGAGAGGGAGGACGGGCGAACTCGTTCGCCTCGCCTGTTTGTGCTTCTGCTTTTGTTTGAGCGAGAGCACCGGAAGGTGTTCAGGGGTGTCGGGGAGGGTATTTGACCGCCGGAGCTGCGCCGTAGGCGACTGGCTGTCCTGCCGCCCACCAACAACCGCCCTGGAAGAAGCCGTCGAAGACGTAGACGAGGAGGTAGACACCTGTCCCTTCTGCCGCTGCTGTTGAGATTCCTCGACAGACGTTGGCGGACTAGGCGCCGTCGGCGCAATAAACTCTGCGATCGTCGTCTGCAGCTCGAACAAGCCTTCCTCAGTGCTCCCCGTCGGCGACTCGACCGAAGCTCTCCCAGCAGAATCCCCGGAGCCGGGACCGAGGATTGGGCGCGTGAAGGACGAGATCGAAGCCGCCAAGCTGGGGCTCGCCACGCTCTCGCTGCACGACCGCATCCGCGTGCGCACCTCCCCACGGGGGAGGGTTCCGCTATCCGCACGCGTAAGCTCGTCCTGCAGAAGCCGCCCCTTGCCCTTCGCGCCCTGCTGCTCCGGGTCCTGGGGGCTTCCATTCCGCGCAGAAGCCGCCGCGAGCTTCTCGCCCAGGCTCTGGCTCGAGTTCGCGACGAGCCACCGGAGGCCCTTTAGCTCGCGCTCCCGCCGCCGCGCGTCCTGCTCCAGCGTCTCGATGCGCCGCAGGAACTCGTGCTTCTCCATCCCGTGCCGCTCCGTCAGCGAGAGCAGGTACGACATCAGCCGTGCGTACTTGGCGTTCTGCGTCCGTAGCGCCTCGCGAAGCTGGTCCGTCGTCGCGTTCTCGTCTGCGATCAGTTTCTTGACCGCGTCCTCCCGGACGGGCGTACGTGTAGGGGTCGTACTAGCGGGCGTGGATGAAGCAGAAGCCGTTGGAGAGGCAAGGGACGGTCTGGTAGGGGAGGTGGGGGACGGGNAGAGGTGAAGAGGTGGATAAATGCGTCGCAGCGGACGAAGAACCAGCAGCAGATGCCTCGGGCTCGCTGCGTATCGGCGATGATGGTGCGGTGCTCAGTAAATCGGGTGTCTTTGCACCCTGACTGCGTACCGATCCTTCTCTGTCCTTCGCAGGGACAGGTGGTAAGCTCTTGTTTGAGCCGACCGGAGAGGACGGACGTGGGGCGATGTTGCCTCGCGATGGCGTAGACAGGATCAGCGGCTGGAGAGCCGCATTCGTGGGCGGCGCAGGTAGCGGGTCCGTCGGAGGAGGGCCCGTACTGGGCGGAGTGTGCCATGTCCGCATCAGCGGCGGTGGCGCTTTCTTCCCTCCACTGGCGGCCACTCCACCGCTCGGCGGCGACGACAAGACGGCCGATCTGCGGCGCGACATGAGCGAGAGCGTTCCATGCGAAGACGTTGTGCTTTCGTTCCCCGACGTAGAGTCCGAGTACGCGCCGCCCGACCTGCGCACTCTGCTAGGACCAGGAATCGCACCAGCCGATGCGTCCTGCTTGCCCCGAGCGCTGCCATAGTGCAGCACGCTAATTTGTCGTCGCTGCTGGCGGTCTTGCGCAAAGTTTCGCCCGACAGAGCTCGTGCCCTGTTTTCCGCTGAGCTGGCTACTGCCCGAGACCGTGACCCGCCGAGGTGTCTGTATGGTCTCCGAAGGGGCGCCAATTTCGAAGTGGTCCTTCCGCAAGAGGCTTTCTTCTTTATACGAAGTGGTCGCCAGAGGGCCGTCAACCGCAGGAATCGGGAACTGGGTCGTCGAGTGCACAGAAGTTGCAGGGCTGGGGGTATCTGTGCCGGCCGGCGAATCTAGCGCTGTCCGCTCGCTCAGCGTGCTACTCGTCGCCGTAGGAGTGGGAATGCCGCTCTGGCTGGACTGTCGCGATGACGACTGGCTGCCCTGCCCTGACGACCCGCCTGGTGGGCGTGGAGCCGAGCGAGGCGCATGGAACGCGTCCGCGCTGTGGGCCGTGCTGCTATTCTGGAGGTTCTTTTGCGGCGGGGAGATGGTGATGATGGGGCGCGAGGCGGAGGAAGAACTCGACTGCTTCCTGCCGCGCGTGCCCTGGCTGTCGTTGCTGAGCCGAGTATGCTCAAACGACGTCGAGTTCTGCGTGCGGAGGTTGCGGAGCGTCGCGGTCGGGATACCGGACGGAATCCGCTGATTCGACGGGGAAGGTGTGGAAGAGGACGCCGAAGGCTTTTGCGACGCGGGGGTTAGGTCGGGTCTGCAGGAATGAAGTCAGCGCTTGTCTCAACGCTAGAATCTGTGTACAACG
Organism: Trametes cubensis; assembly: GCA_029747595.1. Taxonomy (NCBI): domain Eukaryota; kingdom Fungi; phylum Basidiomycota; class Agaricomycetes; order Polyporales; family Polyporaceae; genus Trametes; species Trametes cubensis. The sequence goes on from JAPEVG010000146.1 coordinate 49,508, forward strand.
CGCGTTCACATCGCAAACTCTCGGGCATGTGGTGTCAAAGCGCAATATGCGCCCGCGACGCATTCCGGATGGCGGTGGAGGTGGACCGCTTAAACGCGGGGATTTCGATCGACACGAGGTTTGCCGATACCCGCTCCAAAAGCTTTGTGGCGCCGCCTCAGGGCTGCGACGCTGTGCGGGCCTCGTGTTTGCAAGTCGCACCTACTCTCCAGATATTCAAGCGGTCGCCTGAGGTTCTTTCTCAGGACCGTATTCCGTCACGAGAGCGCACGCGTCCAGGCGCCAGCCAGCATATATGGGCGGTTTGTCACGCCACCGGATCCCATTTCGGGTAAGATCAATCAACTGGCCGCAAGAGTCGAGACGGAGAGGAAGCAGTAGACCCTGGAGTCTGGCGGACGTGCGCATGCGGAGCACCGCGCTAAGAAGGCCGGGAACCGGGATAAACGCCAGAGAAGGCCGCCGTATCGACGGCCATCTGTGCAAAAAATGAACGGGAAGCTCACCCTGGCGGCAAACCCTGGCTCGCGTCGACGCCAAGAACCGAGGAGTCTGAGGGTGAGTGCGTCGCCGTCGCTGTCGTCGCGGCGGCATCAGCTGCTGCTGTATGCTGCTGTCTGGCTGTCGCTGCATCGTTCGCGGCGCGCGCAGAGGCGGGCGAGACGGCACTTGATTTCCTGATGCGACCGAGGAAAGAGAACTTGCTCTTTGGTTTGGAGGGAGTGGAGGAGGACTCTGCGAGGAGAGTGGGGATGGGAGGAGGTGCTTGTGAGTCTGTGCTCGTCTTGCCGTCGTGCCGGCCGCGGAGGAGGTCAGAGATGTCTGAAGTACGTGAGCGGAGACGACCAGTGGTAGAGAGTGCAGGCGCCATGGTAGTTGTGTAGTGGAAAGGAGTGGCTGTATGCGTAGGACTAGGACGCAGGAGAGGAAGGCAAGGACATTCCGCAGCCGGGGGAGAGGGACGGGGGGAACGGAAGGGGAAGACGGGGAGAGGGGATGTGGTGATTTATGTGGGTGAGGAGAACAAGACTGAGGCTTGAGCTGAGCTGGATCTCTGACAGTCTATCGGAATCGCGTTCGCAGTGCACAGGATGCAACGATGTGAAGAGAACGCGTCGCTTCCCATTCGCCAGCCTATCCCGCTATGGCTCTTCCTCCCTTCCAGCCTTAATTACCGTTCGTCACCCCCGTCCCTGCGCGCCCGCCCCGTCTGTACGCGCCCCGTACGTGAGCCTTTCCCATGCTCCCTTCTTCCACGTCCGCATCCGCGTCCACGCCCACGGATGTACGCGTTTTAGACGAAGAGGCAAGGCAGCTGCCACCGCACACGCGTCAGCACACGCCAGACGCCCGCCATGGCATCGCGCGACGCGCCGTGGTGGACAGAGATCGAGATCGTACGTGTTGGCGCGCAGACGCTCCCCCGGGCAGGAGCAGAGTTCCCATACTGGTGTTCCTGGAAACTCGCACTAGTCCGCTGGCCATCATTCCCCTGGTGCCCCTCGACGACCGCCGCTCCGCCCTCGTCTCCCCGACCGCCGCCTTCTCTCTCGAGCTCGCGTTTCAGTCCCGCACAAGTAAAGCCAAGGTCCTGCCCGACCGTCGTCTTGTCTCTCGCTCTCCATCCACGCGCGCGCGCGGCCCCCGCCCCCGTCGTCATGTTTCCCTCGGCAACATATACATCCATCTCAACAGGCCCTCTTCAAACGCTGCGCGGGTTGCTGGTACTCAAATTCGTCGTGCGTCAGTGTACAAGCGGTTGCTCTCGGCCATCCAACGGTTATGAGCGCACCAAGCAGTCTTATCAACGCCCATCCATGTGTGCCCATGAGCTTGCTGCGCCCATACAAGGTCCAATCAAATGCAGAAAAGAGGGTCCAAATCGTCGTGCCCAATCCACAACGTTGACGGCTCCGATGCCCATGGTCAAATTGTCTCACCTGCGCCCATCTCATTCCCGGTGCTCTTTTCCGCTGCATCTTGTGGTGATAGAGCCCAACAAGAGCCCAGACGGCCCACGGCCACCGACTGGTAGATCTATGCTCCAGAAAACACCGCGGCAGCCGACAGATCGTGCTTGAGAGTTCCGCGAGCCTGAGCCCCCCGGCCCTGGCAGTAGGATACAAGTCGAACTCCATGACGTCCCTCGTGCGACGCGTACCCAAGATCCTCTTAGCCTAGATGGTGACATAGATTCCAACTTGCTCGTAGGCTAGCAGATTTCAGCACCTCGCAGACCGAGGAGAAAGCTTTAGACTACGCTCTGGGCTTGTCCGCGAACGGCCCCGTCTGGCCCCGTCAACCCACGGCTATCCACGGTCCTTCGCCGCCACAGCCATCACGCACCCCAGAAGGCAATTCCATTTCTTAATTGCTCCCCTCCGCCTCTAGAAGGCACATCAGCGGCTGTCCACCTCCAATCTCACTCTTTCAGTCTTGTTCTCTCGCACGCGACGGCGTCTGGCGCTAGCTTCCGGATTCTGGAATGTGGGACTTTGGATTCTGGAACGCGAGGGCCCCGGGAGCGAGAGCGGCCTTCTGAGCTGGAGGCTCGGAGGACCGCGTCCGGCTCTTCAGGCTCCCAGACACAAGCTCAACAATTCGTGCGTTATCGGCCCGAGTGGCCCTCGTAGTACAGTACGTTCTTCAAGTTCTGATACAGATCTTGTATACATAGCAGGCTGATACACGGTGCAATAAATTACCTCCCTCCCCTCAGCGCGTGATTTTCCCTCCCGGAATCAGGATCACGACGGCCAGAGCCCACTGCGCGGATTGACCCACGCAAACGTGCTGAAATCGTACTCATCCGCGGTGCCCTCTCCTCCAGCGCCCTTCGCATTCGCGCTCGCGTTCGCTTTCGTCGAAGTCGAAGCCGCAGTCAGATGGGCGGTGGTGGCACCCACCCCTGCACCACACCGCGACGCGCGGGGCGCCGCATGGCAGACCGGCATGTCCTTCAGCCTCTCTTCGACCGTCAGATCGCCGGCGCATCGCGCTGATGGGGCCCAGTCGACTGCATCCGCGAGTGTGTTCGCGCATCAATTAAGGTCGTAATGAGCGTCAAGTGCTTCAGAGGCGAGGCGTACAGTAGCCGCGTGGCCTGCTGAACTGGGAACATGGTACTCACCGGTCAAGAGATCGGCCGCGGCCGGCGCTTCGCGAAGCAGCGCGTCGAAGACGTTCGCGCTAGAACCGCCGCGCGCACGGACGCAAGAAGAAACAGTCAGCGCATACAGCTCAGAGGTCGTCCGCGGAAACCGGAAGTGATGATGATGGCTCACCGGTGTTCGTCCAAGAAGAATGGATGGTTCCGCAAATGGTGTAGCTGGAACCGGGTAGAAGGGTACACGCTGAGGAGCTGTGCGTATGCAATTAAGTATTGGGATCGACCGGGTACACAACATCAACAGAAAGATCGATCGGAAGGGTAATATTGTGTGAGCAGACGGAAACAAGACGGGTGAGGACGAGCGGGGGAGAGGGCACTCACGCCAGAAATCACGCTCTCTTCTTCGTCGGACATGCTCGCGCGCCAGGCGAGGTAAGTGAGCCCTTCTGCTTTGCGGTCCCACTTGACGTACTTTGCACGCGACGCGTCGTTCTTGAACAGCAGCTACAGGTTTGCCCTATTAGCTTCTCTCAACAGAAAAACGGGGCAGAAGAATATAGCGCACCGTGCCAGTGACAAGGTCGAACATCAAGCACCCGAGGGACCACCAGTCGACCATCTTGCCGTACCATCTCCGCTGAGTGATCTCCCAAGCCATGTACGGCACGCTCCCCGTCGTCTCGCGCGTGTACACCGCGCCATCCTCGAGGGGAGCATTCCACGCGGCGACATACGCAGCATTGAAGTCCGCAATGCGCGCGTTCCCGTCCGGGGCGTCGAGGAGGACGTTCTCGGGCTTGATGTCGCGGTGGATGATGCCCATCCGGTGGAGGGCGTCTATGCCCAATGCCTATGAGGGAGAGTAGGGTCAGTATGTCACTTTAGACTCGCGCGGGTGCCGAATAACGCCAAAGACATAATGAAGGTGGGAAAGCGGAGCGTCGGGAGGAAAGGGCGAGATCCCTGATCCCGCATCCGCCATCATGACAGGACAGCGGACAAGCGGGGAGATGCGCGCCGGGGAGCCGACGTGGCGCACCCGAAGAGGGCGTCGGCGGGGAAAGGGGAAAGGAAAATGTGCGCGTGTGTGGACGTGTGTATTCGCTGTGGGAATATTGTGTGGTACGCACCAGTTGCGCGACCCAGCGCCGGGTCAGCCTCCGATCACAGCGGCCGCGGATAACGGCCAGCAGGTCGCATTGCATGAGCGGCTGCCACACTGGTCAGTCGCCTATCTACGGTGAACATGCATTCGGGCTCGGCTCACCATCGCGAACAGGATGTGCTTCTCGTCCTGGAGGACGGCGTGTAGCGGGATGAGCTGCGCGCGCTCCTTGGCGCAGCTCGCGGCGATGACCTTGTGGCAGAGCACCTCGACGAGCAGCCCGCGGAGCGCAGACGCGTCCGCCAGCATCTTCTTCTTCTCTACGACGCGCGTGCACAGCACGCGCCCCGAGCTCCCGTCCTGTGTCAGGTACGCCGTCCCGAACGTCCCGCTGTTCAGCGTCCGCACAAACTTGAACGGCCGTGCTTCCGCTGCTCCTTGACCAGCTGCTTTGGCCTTCTTTGATGATGGTTCGGCAGACCGTGCGCGGCCTGAGGCGGACGACACGGAACTGAACGACGCGCGCTTGGCCGGGGGAGAGAACGCGAGCTGGACAAACGGCGGGGACCGCGGCTCGGCTGCATAGTACGCGGGCACGGAGTTACGCGTCGCCCGGGACGCGTTTTCCAGGGACCTCACCGAAGAGGAGCGTGAAGGTTCCGGCGAAGTGGGCACCTGGCCCGGCGCCAGAGTCGGCTCGCGTCCAGGAGGGAGCTGGAAGCGCACCACCGCCGCCGGCGGAGAGCGTGCGGCCGAAACGTCAACTTTGTCATGGACAATGAGGGGGCTCGGCTGGCGGTGGACCGTGTACGCGCGCCCCGAGTCTGCCTGGATGGACGCGAGCGGCTCGCGCCGCGGCTTGACGGCCGGCGGCTCGACGCTCGCTCGCTTGGTGTTGAAGTGGCTTCGGGACGGGCTCGCGGGTGGACGAGACGGAGCGCTCTGATTCGGCTGGTTCTGGTGGTGACGGAACGTAGGCGAGGGCGGGGGTGGAGGTGACAGAGGCATCGAGATCAGGGTTCGCGTTGGTGAAGGCACTGGCAGAGAGAACTTGTTGAGCGCACAGGGCGAGGGCGGTTTTCTTTTCTTCGCCGGGGACAAGGACAAGGCGGAGCGAGGCGAATGGAGAGGGTAGCCGCAAGACCAATTAGGGCAGCTGTCAATAGCGAGTACCGGGGCAAGGCGGGCGGCGGAGGGCATTATGTATGCAAAGGTGCGGGACAATGGGCTGCGCGAGAGGAAGCAAAGGCAGGGCCACGGTGTGAAGGAGGATGCGGTATTGAGCAAAGCGTATGGAGGGAAGCCATGGCGACGGCTTTATGGGAGTCCAAGCTCGCAAAGCCACAACCAGAGTCAGACCAAGGGTGCAAAGCGCAAGACGATGGTAGGGGGCGAGGATTACTGCGGGCGGTGGCGGGCTGAGCTATAGCACGAGCTGCAGGAGAGGTCAAAGCGCGTAGCGTGCAGGATACACGAGGAGAGCGTCGGGATCAGCGCGAGTAGTATGTCGGAGTGCACAGCTGCAAAAAGACCTAGCCCGGGTGCCACAGGATTGTCCTTTGTCGGAGAGCATCTTTGGCCACACTGGCGGTAACAGGTAAATGTGATATACCCTTTGCATGCATATCTTGATCGAAAAAANTCCGGACACGCAAGCCTCAAGTCTGTGCGCGAGAAGAGTTCGTGAAGGTCGAGATGGATAGGAAAGTGGCCGTCCACGTGTGCCTTGCTCGATGCCAACGTGAGGACAAAGAGCCTCGTGGAAGACAGGCGGATCAGTGGCTTGTGGTTGCAATCTCATTGGCCTCGCGACTCACTACTAACTGCCTTCATGGACCATCAGTGTATCCCGACGAAATAAGATAACATCAAACATACCACTTGGCGAAAATGTACTGGGAAACGGACACCATATGAAGGCCTCATGCACTGGATCGGTGCCACCCAGTTTTGGCAGATCTACTGAACGCTCTTGCAGTGGCACAGCACTGAGACATTACTTACCGCTCATTGACTTTGTACGCCACGACGTGAATATACAGCACAATGTTGTGACGGTCCCAGTTGTAGGGGCGTGGTAGTCGCTGGTAAAGGTCAGAAAGCGAGCTTAGACAGACGCCCGAGTCGCTGGCGGCACAAAATACACGAGGATACCATGCATCGGTGTTCCCATCGCGACGGGTAGTCTGTTACAACATTATCACAGTACACACATTCCATCCTTCTTTCAGACCCTCTAAGGCGCCCATGGCTCGTACACGAGCCAGTGATTGGCTTTGCTTTTGTTCTTCACCTTGCTCCTCGAACCTTGTACTCAATCAAACGCTCGTGCCGACCTCGCTGGCTGTGGGCGCAGCATATTTCTCGATAACTTTCTTGACGAGGTCTACTTGAGCGGCTTCGACGTCGATGACGCGGCGCTCGCGCTCCAAAAGGCCCTTGAACTCCGGCGGAAGAACGTCGCGCTCGAAATTGAATGATGGCGATCCTTGGAGCGCGCGGGTGACGGCTTCCGAGAACTTCGCGGGGTGCGCGGTGGAGAGAACAACTTGATGGGTTTGCGGAGGGCTGTAAATGACGCAAGTGGATGAGTGCGTTTACAACACGGAATGTTCAATGGCACGTACTTTTGAGCAGCTACTCTGCGGGCTGCACACAGCCCGACAGCAGTATGGGGGTCCGCGATATAGTGCGCGTCTGATTCGAAGTAGTACTTGATCGTCTCAAGCGTCTGAACGTCATCTTAGTTGGCTGCCGAATAAACATACGTGGACATCACCACATACCTCCTCGTCGGACACCCGCTCAGCGAAGAAGTCTCTTCGGGCAAGCTCGAGAACAGCCACCGGCACTTGTACGCGGCCATCGCTCTTCACCTTGCTCATCCAATCCGCGATCGTCGCACTCGCGGCCTTCTTTCTCGAGGCTACATCGTCGCCCTGTGCAGCACCCTCAAAGGCGAGGTACCACAGCAGCCGCTCGAAGTTGCTCGAGACTAGGATGTCCATCGCTGGGCTCAACGTCTCGCGCACACCGCTCGCGTCCGTCGCCTGCTTTCCGTCGGATGCCCCGCCGGCTGCGGGCACGCTGGCCTCTGCACTTGAGTCGACCTTCTCGTACGCACCGCTCTTCCAGAAGCGCGCGAGAATGTCGTTTGCGTTCGTCGCGACGCCCAACCGGCCTATCGGGAGACCCATGCGTTTGGCGTAGTAGCCCGCGAGAATGTCCCCGAAGTTCCCGGTAGGAACGACGTACTGGATCTCAATCTCGTCCGCGTCAGGGATTTGCCGCCGGAGGTGGAAGTAGGAGAGGAAGTAGTAGACGGTCTGAGCAAGGATGCGTGCCCAGTTGATGGAGTTGACGGCACCCAGACGGTGGGCCGTGTTAAATTCTCGGTCGGCGAAGAGAGATTTGACGATGTCCTGGAGGAGAATTTAGGATGAATTTCTCCAAACGTAGTCTCGCTACCTACTTGGCAATCGTCAAAGGTTCCCTTGACGGCGAGATTATGCACGTTTGCGTCTGTGACAGTGGTCATTTGGGCCTCTTGGATGGGTGAGACGCGGCCCTTTGGATGAAGGATGAAAATGGAGATGTTGGCCTTGTTCCTTAGCCCATAGATGGCGGCACTGGAAAGTATATGAGTCAACTATGTCGCATTGCACGCAACACACAACATCCGAGGGTGGCCAGAATAACAGTATCTCAAGGAAAGATAGTATAGGTGGACGCGTTTGAGATACGAAGACCACTCGGCTTTAACATATCACCTAAGAGTACACTTGTCTGCGTCAAGCGAGGGTTGGACGCACTCCAGATATCCTATCCTTTGAAGTATACACGAGGATGTTGTGAGTCACGTACCTTCCCGTATCCCCACTCGTCGCACCAACAACCGTGAGCCTCTCTGGCTGCTCGCCCGGGGCCTTGCTCGCATTTCTTCGCTTCAAGAAGAATTCGAACAGATTGCCAAGCAGTTGTAGCGCAACATCCTTGAACGCGAATGTGGGCCCATGGAATAGCTCAAGCACGTATGTCTTGTCGGTCAGCTCCTTGAGTGGAGTGACGTCGGGGTGGCGGAAAGTGCTATATGACTTCTCCACAAGGGCGCGGAGTTCGCTTTGGGAGATCTCCTCAGGGGAGATGTAAAGAGAGAGAACCGCAACGGAGAGATCAACGAATGAAAAGTCTTTCCAGGCTGTCTGCCAGTTATCCGGCAAGGAAGGGACGTGTTCGGGAATATAGAGTCCGCCATCTGGTGCGAGTCCAGCAAGTACCGTCTGAGGGTGAGTTCAGAACGCAGATCGTCGCGCAGATGTAAGGGGAAAGAGACCTCTTCAAATGACAGAAGCTGATCTGCCCCGCGGGTGGAGAAGTACTTCATCGTCGTGGTGGTATTGGTGTGCGCTGCTTACCCCGCAAACTTGACTCGACTTGCTCAAAATCTCAGCCACGTCGCGCACGTGCGCCCGCCAAGCATACAGTAAATCGCGCCGCGTCGGGCGCGCCGCGCGTCTACCAATCAGGCGCCCATAGGTCAATACACCGACTCCAAAGATCAGTCTTCATGAACAATCACCATGATCGTCTGAGTCGTCGACTGCATCTTGTTCCTCTTCTCATCCATGCCATCGAGCTTCGACACACACCCGAGTTTGAATTTGCACGCCACTTAGGCATCGAGTGAACATAGTATAAAATCGCAAAAGGTGGCCTATGTGATGATTGATCGCAAGCTCACTGTCTAGTTCTGCCATGATGTCTTCCAACGAGCAGCCGCATACTCCGTCTTTTGCCCCCCTGCAGGGAGCAGCCTTGAATGTTAACGAAGCGCCCGAAGTTGTGCAGAATTCCGGTATGCCCTCTTATTTCGCGGACTATCCTGTGAAGCCGGTTGGACTGATCAGTCTCACAAAGTCACTAGAGCAGACCTCGACTTCTCCGCCCAGACGCGGACGAGGCTTTAGCGATTTCGGCATGGCCCTGCAGTATGCCAAGACGGTCAACGATCTTCTCAAGGCTGTGTATGACGTCCTAGAGAGTGAACTTATTCTCCTTATTCTCGGTGTAGTCAAAACATGATCCCTATATTGACGCTCCTGCCCATTAGTGCATCGAACAATTGCCTCCCGGCGCGAAGTCTTGAATCGAGACATGAACATCTTCAATATATTGATGTACCCACAGCGGTCTCCTACTTACAGGAGGGCCAAGGAGATGGACAATATGCCGCTTCTTATCGACGCAGTATTAGCTGGCCGATCCAGGTGAGCCTACCCGTTTTGTTTCTTTTTGTCGGTTGCAATTGAAATGAAGTGTAGTGACCCGGATACCCCGTCGACCCCTCGCGGATTGATGATAGATTTCGATCACTCTGCACTCCTTGGCCACGCTAAGGCAAATCCGCGCATCCACGACGCGATACGCAGGGAGCTCAAGCATCGAATTGTACGCTCGCTTACATATTCTCTGATCATAACTTACACTATGATAGGGTACCCCGACATACATTGCGCGCGCCGTGACCATCGCTACATTCCCATGCAAGCTCGAACATCTGTACTATCTGCGCATGCCTACCCTCGACGGAAAGGCTAAGGAACTATACACTCAGGCGTATGGCCAGATGCGCTACGACCAGTACACCGATGATCTTGAGGGTCCCACACGCCACGGAGGTCTTCCACGCCGCGACAAATTGAAAGACCTCCAGAAGATTGCCAAGACTATGCCTGTCTTCCACCGTTGGGAATATGATGCCGAGTCGGTCTTCTGGACGATGTATGCTGCCCTTCTCCGTGCTCAACCACGGAATGCAGAGGAAGTGCCTGACGTAGTCGTTTCACTCAACTTGAAGACGGTCTGGGGTAGGCTCAAAGCTCACACTATCCCGGATGCCCCGGGAGAGCTGGCATCCTATAACGACTCACGGCAACATCTCCTTGGGTTTGATGAAGACCAATTCGCCGCTGCATTCCATCCCACCATGAGGGACGTCGCCATTTTGCTCCAGCGTATCGCGGAGCAAGTTTCTCCAACGTACGCGCTTATGGACCCACCCCCGCCCTTCGAAGATCACCTTCATGAGGCCATGCAGCGTCTTATCCTGGAGTATCTTGTCGATCACGAACAGTCTCCCATCCCTCTCGTGCCTGGAGTCTTGCGCTCAGTGGAAATCGATTTGAAGAACGACAGCCGTGGACTTGGCACACACGAGAGCCCCTTGCAGGATTTGACAGTTGAGGCGAACACGGGATCGAAACGCCCTCGCGAAGAGAATGATTCTTTCACTCGTCGCGTCCTTCCCAAGCGTGAAGCCCGATCGCCCTCGCGAAGACGATGCCCGCATTCTCAGAGGGTTGTGCCAGGATGACCCGCGACGAGGTCGCGATTAGCTTCCCAGTTCACGCCTCTAGAAATACCCAATCTCTTAGTGATCCTGCTCCTGATGGCCCCCCGCTAAAGCCCTTGCATCGCATCTTTCCTTCTTGTACTGCTTCAAACATCCTACTCGTTGAAAGCCTCACTACTGACGACAGCCGCAGGACGGTCTCCGTCATCCATTCCTCATGTCACATACCATTATCATTGATACATAGCACTCGTTGTATCTCGTGTACTTCCCAGCAAATTGAACGTGAAAAACGAACGGAGGTTTCCTATGTATAATGGTACAGATACACCCAGTTACAGATCGGGAATTCGAGCGTACAGACAACAGTGTCCTGCGATAAATATTGGTGCAGATGAGAGACGGAGATAAGGACGAGCCACCACTGCGGCGAGACGTGGACGAAGGGTGGGGGTATCGTATGCGAGAGAAACGGGAGAACGAATGTGAAGCGAGCTATGGACACAAGGAGAGAAGTGGAGTCTTGATTGTTATTCAAAATGTGGTAGGAATGGGAAGGAATGGCGCTATGGACGGGTGAAAGGTAAACAAGGAGGCGTTGAGAGGCTGGGATGAAATGGCGAGGCGGGAGGGAGCGTGTGTGTCGATTAGAGCAGCGATAAGATTGGTCCGGAAATGAAGGGGTATCGGCGTGGACGAAATCATGTTACAGCAACTCATTGCTCAAACGAAAAGGCCGGTGTCGAGCCCTTCTGAGAAGTCGAGTACGACAATCTTCCTATCGTGCGACGTACTACAGGACGCGCAGGACTACTATCAGCACATCTATTCAATATAAACTTCGCAGCTGTGTGCACGCACCTGACGATCCGAGAGTGGTCGAACTTGACGTCGAATATGTGGCTCACGTGGCAGCCGCGGAATTCGCGCACGAGCTTGCCTTTATGCAGGTCCCACACCTTGACCGTCTTGTCGTAGCTCCCGCTCACGAGGCGCCCGCTGCGCGGGTCGAACGTGAGCGCACGCACCAGGTAATCGTGCCCAACGAGCGTGCGGAGGCACTCGCCAGTATCCGCGTTCCAAACCTTGATCCTGCAGTCATTCGAACCGGAGACGATCAAGTTCTCCTGAAAGCGCCGTGCGATGAGATGCCATGGTTATTGATAATCAGGAAGTAAGGTGGTCACCGACCTTGAACTCAATGCATGCCAGGCCGCGGTTATGTCCTTCGAAGGTACGCAAGCGCTCGCCGCTGGTAACATCCCAGAGGATCATCCTGCCATCTCCACTGGCGCTCACGACCCTGTTACCGTGCAATCCGACGGCATTGACGGGACCATCGTGCCCGCGCAGCGTCGAACGCAGTTCCAGAGTCTTGCGATCCCAGACGCGGATGAGCGAGTCTTTCGAGCTGAACATAACGGATCCACCAAGTAAATATAGTGAACACATGAGCTGAACGCGTCAACGCACCAGCTGACGATCCAGCACGAGTCGATCTTGAGATCCAGTACACCGCCCGTGTGTCCTCGCAGAATAGCTTTCACTTCTGCGGTAATAACCGGCTCGTTGCCTACCCGTGGGTGGGCGTACAGGTCCCACACACACACCGACCAATCGCTTGAGCCTGTAACCATAAAGCCTCTGCGTGGTGCCCAAGGGTTGGCAGCGCCCTGAAAACCACTGCCTTCATCCTCGTCGACATCACAAGGGATGTCCCAATCACGGTCGAATTTGAGACAGAGAACACTTCCGCGGTGCCCAGTGAACGTCGCGAGGCAGCGTCCTGTCTTGAGACTCCAGACCTTGATCGTACGATCACGCGAGCCGGTGATAATCCTGGAAGAATCAAACTCGAGACAGTAGACACTGAAGCAATTGTTCAGAACAAACACGCGTGTATACTCAACCTGATCAAGCACGTACCTGTCAGCGTGTCCACTGATGCGCATGACCTTTGGCTCCCAGGCTTTGGGTACCTCCTTCTCCTCAACAATAGTGTCGTCACTGAGGCTGGCACTCAGCGTAGCAGTGGGAGAATTTGACCATCGGTGGTCGAGCTCTATCCGCGTGCGGTACATATCATACCACTTGATCTCAAGGGGTGCTGGAATCACAGTTCGCGAAGATGTCGGATGTGAAGGAGAAGTTAACCGATTCGCTCGGCGGAGATCTACGCGCCACCCGTCTTTCTCCTTGCGCGAGAACAGAGCCCGCCATATTGAGTTGTCGCGTGCGAGTTCATTCCACTTCCTGCGATACGATAAGACGACGCTCATCGGCACCCGCAAGAGATACGTACCGCGAGACCCGCAAACAGGCGAGGATCGACGGGAGGTCGAGGAAACTGAGCAGTTCCAATGCCAGCTCGGGCGGCAGGTGTGATATGATGTCTGTGAGGCAACCTGAGCCGTTGTACTGCCGCAGTGAACCGAGGTAGCTTACCCATCCCNGGTGACTGCTCTGACGTCAATAAAGCATGCTTCGTCGTCTATGAGCTCGCCCTCTTCACCATCAAGCGGCACCATGTTCGCGTAGTCGACAGAGCCATCAGAATGATATTCGAGATCCGACCCACCAGCGTCGCGCCATGAGGGCATCCCAGGTCGGCGACGCCCTTTCTTTGCGGGAGAGCCTTCGCGGAGTGCGTCCCATATCCGGGGTAGGATGCCCATCCCTATTGTCATACTCCGCGAGGGTTTGAGGGGGGGATGCGGATGGGGTGGTGCTAATGTTGTGTCGCGCCCATTGGGCGCTCGGGTAGCCCGAGACGGTGCGTCGGCCAGCAGGTATGAAAGCCATTGAGCACCGAGGAGTGATATCGGAGGCGTTGGCGAGTAGATGGTTGTATAGATCCGGATTCCAATTCACAATAGAGAAGGTGTCCGTGCGGAAGCTGGGAGTAGGAGATGGTGGGCGGGTTACGGTGAAGGAGCGAGGCACAGAGGCGAAGGCACCATCGACAGCCTCCATGTCCGATCCATTGTCCCCATCTGCATAGATAGCATTCATGGGTATGCTGGGAGCGTAGGCGGTGTCTGCATCGTTGGGAAGGTCGGACGTGGTTAGGAATGGAGAGCCCAAGACGGACGTCAGCAGATAGCTGAAACGCGGCGTGGCGTGAGCCTCATGTGGGTGCCTGGTGTCTTCCTCCTCGTAAGTCTTGTCATCGTAAGTTGGAAAGGGTACTTGGGTCTGGACGTCCATGGTGGGATAGCGCAGAGGGAGGTAGGTGTTCAGGAGTAGCGCAACAACCAACGTATGACGAGAATGGTTCAGTTAGCACGAGTGACAGTGGTCATACACCCAAGCCAAGCCAGATAGATATAGATTAGATCGAAGAGCACAGAGCCGGGCCACAGAGTCTCCTCCTGCAGATGCGGGGAGGTCGAGGAGAGTGGGGAGGAGGTGGCGGGAGGAGGGAGGTGAGTCGGGCTGAGCCTGGCTAAGCGCTACCAACCAACTCGCTTCGGTAGACGCCCATCAGNACGCCCGTACCCCGCCCGCTTGCCCCGCAAGTTGCAACCGAGGCAGTGGCTACAACCACCACCATGTCTTCCTCCGCCCTCGTTCCTGGTGATGACCCTCGCGACCCCTCCGCAGAGACGCCTCTGACCTTGCCAGAGAAATGGCAGACTGAATCCGTCGGTTAGTAACAACACGATTCAGAAGCTTGGGATAGGCTCGGTCTGACCGGTTGTAACGCCCTGCCTACAGATGCACTCTCTTCATCTAGTACGTATCAAATGACATCAGGCCTCGGCGAGAATGTAGACGCTAAGAAGCTACGATTTATAGTGATGTTTGTGTCTGGGTTGATAATGGTTACACGCAACCGGTAAGTGCACGTTCACCGACATTCCGCTGCCGTTGTGCTGGCCGTTGGGCGTTCCGTTTACCATATCTGAACCATACAGATACCTGGCGTGGCCAGCGTTCTTGCTGTCTATCAACAGCGTTATCAACCAGCATCCCCTACGTACGAAGGAGGGCGGACAGAGCAATGTGAGCGTCGTTCTGTGAGTCGTTCTCTCCGCTTTTCCTCCCCTCCAGTTCTGATGCAAACGCTGCGCGGCTGGAAGACTTGGTATTGCTGCACTGATCGCGTCATACCTCCCTCTCATCATGATTGGCCCCGGCGTGAAGGCCCCCGTCCCTACGGCATGATACATCCTATCCCACACCATTGTTGCAAATATACGTACTGGGCCATGGTTGACGCGGCTCACAAAACCCCATGTTTCCTTCGAAGCGAACGACTGACCCCATGGGCTGTTTTGTAATGAAGGCACACAAGTGACGACAACCCCCTTTGGCGAGTACTGTCCCTTTGTGGGTCATACGCTATGTCAGCAAGTTCAATTCGCGGCGCTACGGCGACAAACACGTATGAATGCAGATGATCGAAGAGAGCGAAGGTGAGCATCTCATATCAGCGCAGTACAATGTCTATAGGACACGTTGGGGCAGTGAGAGTCATAACCGCCGAATCAACATACGCCCTTCCAACACTTGGAACGTTAACACCTCTCGACGCCCTAGCCGTTTCGCCTATAAGTATCGGGATTGCGCGTTGTATATTTCGCAAATGTGACCCTGGGGATCCGTAGTGCCGCTACCTGGGGTACTACGGATCCACCGATCGTACGTTGCTTTCTCTTCGTGTTTTCCCATAGTTAGTTATTCCAAGCTTGTGGCCCATGGCAAGCGTTCTTTATCGTCCAGAGATGAAGAAAATCGCGCTGTTGTGATTGACGACCGGAAACTGCAGGATGACGCGTTGCGCATATGGCGTCAAGCAGGTTGCCGTCGCATGCAGGGGGCATGTCTATTTATGTGTACGGGTGCGATGGCTACGCTTGGTGACAGAGCTGCATGAATAGCCGAGCGACTAGTGCATTGCACGAGAAAGCACACCAGATCATTGTGAGTATAGGCTCTGGACGTTGCTCCGGGCCCCGATTGCAGGGGCGTTTAGGATGGCGCAGCTTCCCAGGGAATCACCCTTTTCTGGCGAAACCTCCACGTCAACGGGACGGTCCCGAGGCTCCATGAAGCATGCCATCGTGCTTCAAGGACGTGCCTAGTCGACCTACATACTGGATAGACTCCGAGTCATTATCAATTCATGACTGGATCGATGCGGGGTTCTTGGCATGATGATCCGTCCACTGCCTAGTCGAGGTGTCACTGGACCGAGGAATAGAACATCATACACACTTCTGAGTTCTAGAGGTAGGTACTATGTGCAAAGCGTAGAGATAGACCGCTTCGCTCACTTCTTTCGAGCGGCACGCCGTGTATTCCGCCTCAAATCTGCTACGTCGTCGTTCATCGTCGGATCGCGCAAACGCTTGATACCTCGTGCTACCTTTGCGCGCGGACGACTGGTAACATGTGGTGCTTGAGCCCGTTGCCTCTGAGCGTTTCCTTGTGTTCGCTCGCTTCCGTACTCTTGCTCTGCTCCCCGCGCTTGCGTTACCACCTGCTCCTGAGTGCGCTGGGACTGTCTGACTCCCGCTGTGCCGTTAGCTGTGCCGTGAATGGGAACAGCCGTTGCTTTGATCGGGATTGCCCTCTTCGTGCCAGGAACGAGTGGGATAGGGGTGGCCCGGTTGTCGACGAGATACTGCAGAATAAGGCGTTGCATGGCTTCGTGTAGGTGATCGTTGTGAGGAGGGGGCTGGTCCATCATGGCGTAGGAAGGGGTGACGTGTGTGGCTATATCTTGGAGGAGGCACGCAACCGGTGCCATAACTTCAGGGAAAGCCGCGACGAAGTGACTGCGAGGGTATGCCAGTAGCTTGTCGCGCGAATCTGCTGGTTGACGCTGCTTGGGAAAGGAATGCTTCCGAAGGACCTCCAAATCCTCGTTGAATCTCGTTATCGAGATGGGGGTCTCTTCCGACCCGACAGGAGTCACCCGGAGAAGTGCGGTGTACATCGTCCAGAATACCGATTCGGCGTCGTACTCCCATCTGTGAGAGAAGGCCAACGACTGTACTTTGTTTTCCATAGCTTCCTCGTCGTATTCTTCAGGAGGTACGCCGCCATGGAAAATTCTGCAGTTGGGGGTATCCTTGTACTTGTTGTATCTCTCTTCACCGAGGATCTTGACGTAGAGGTCCTTCGCCTCTCCGGAAAGAAGAGGCATTCGCTTGCTCCAGAGCATCAACGGGTGACTATAGCAGAAAATACCGTTGGAAACAGCACGGGAAATGTATGGAGGTGTCCCCTGCTAACATCATCTAAGAATATTCAGGGTTTCACGGGGAGATATGGCTTACCGTACGACGTTGCAACTCGGGTTGCTTGATTGTGTTAGCTTTACCTCCCTCAGCCTTCACGGAGTTGTCGAGGTTGATCACAATGCAACGCGCCTTTCGGTCTCCCAGCTCCCTACATTGCAAAATGGTTAGCGCTGATGTCAACGTAGTATGTGTCACACAGACCGAAGTTCCCCATCGAGGATGTCGTCTACAAGTGGAGGGCAGTGCTTCATGACCTGGTGGTCGCTGCGGTAGCCCCAATGCGGATACATAAGGATGCTGAAGATGCTCATGTCCCGATGCAGCACCCCCCGTACGCTCGCGAGCGTGCGGTGCACTAAGCCACACAAAATGAGATGAAGACGCTGAAGGAGATGTAGCTGTAATAGAGACGTACCTTCCAAAGTATCGTATACAGCCTTCAAGAGATCATTGACGGACTGCGCTATCGTCAAGTCGTAACCGTGATCCTCGAAAACGAACCGATGCTTTGCCTTCGCCATAGAATCGTTGGCATTCTGGAGGACAATATCTTGACCATTCGCCTGATCTGCCTCGTTGCTTAGAGGGCAAACAATCCCATGAGCGTAGCCTTCTCCACGAACGTGTTCTAGAAGTTCGCACTCTTCGAACCTTCGGTGGCAGTCGACGTAGGATTCCTTGATTATTATTGTTGTTCCATCGTCCCGGGCGCCGCGAAGGATAGTTGTCCGCCTCCCCCATGGATTTCCGAGGAAGAGAGCTATACTTTCTACGTCTATATGATATTTGGCGGTGAGATCATACTGAAGAAATAACAAGGGAAAGGATAAGCAGCTGAATCAACACTCGCACCATTTTCCGGTGCTTTACGGACGCAGTGACTGACATCCTCGACTTCCTCCCTCGTAGTATGCGGCAGTTCGCTGGAAGACAATATAGAACGCGACATGAGTGAGCTTGCTATCACAACAGTCACCTATCGCAGTTTTACAGATCAGCTCGCTATGTCTGCGACTGGGAATTAGAGGCTTGGGTGGGGTGGACGACGGGACGAGGCAAGGTACAGTTTAAAACGATGATTGTTCGTATTAGCCACCAGCCAGGCGCCCACGGTCCCTTGTGGTACCCTGACTGAGCCACATAGACGAGCTTCGCGGCCGATGCGGGTGTACACATGGGGCTTGGAGGCGCGATATCATAAGCGAAATCTGGCTGAAGGACCTTGTATTCATTCGCAGCGTTGTAAGTCTCAGCATGGCAGGGTGCGCCCGAACGAGGTTCCCTTCACGATGAGTCGTTTGAGAAGTTTGGTGGCATAGGCTAACGAAATTTTTCATGAGATTTGATAGAATACAGTAGCTGCAACAAACTTTGAACTCGAGCGCGTCCGGGAGCCTGTCTGAATTCCGGGTGGGATGGAAATTCTGAACCTTGATGTACAGTCGGGTTCAAATATCGGGTATATAGCAAGTATGAGAGGATTATAATCGTGTGGGCACGCAAGAGCGAGCATGAGAAGATCACGAAAGGAGGTATTTGAGGCCCGCGAGGGGAGGAAGGGAATTACAAGGAGGAGATGCGATATAGACGCCCACTACGCTGCCATCGCGAGCACAGAGAATAAGCGCCTTATCCATGTTGTGCGAATTTACGGATCACGATCGGATCGAGTTGGCACCTACGGCCATGTCGTCGTGAACGGTTCTTAACTCCTTCTTATAATGCACATTGGTACGTTCTTCTGAGATAGAATGTGTCGCCGCCATCTTTAGCAGAGACAAACGCCGCGTTGACAAGCATATCTAGTTGTTCCTAGACCGAGCCTCGTGAAGGTGATCTTCATAGGGAGGAAGCTCGTCCATCAGAGCGTACGTTGGACGGACATGCAAGACGATTTGATGGAGTAGTCGAGCGACGGGTTCCATTGCCGGCGGAAAGGCCTTCTTGAACATAGGGAAGATGGAGATACGAACAAATTGAAGATGCTTATGTCCCGGTGAAGGCAACCTCGTTCGACCGCCATGACCCGATGCACTAGACAGAAATTAGTGGATATATGTAGGCAAAATCTTGCTGAAGTGCACCTTCAAGAGCATCATAGGTGGCCTTGAGAAGGTCGTTTATGGATTCAGCTAGCGTGAGGTTGAAGCCGATGTCTGCACACCAAGTTCGATTTTTCTTCATCGACAAGGACTGCGGGCTCTCGCATTCATTCAGTGCAGTTCCCCGATCGTCGACCTCGACACAGTCATGTCCAGGAGCACCTGCCAGTGGCAGGGGCCCTTCTTTGTTTACCTGCGTCAGAAGCTCGCGCTCTTGGTATCCTTTCGTGCTGTCAAACAATGATTCTTTCAGTAAGACAGTAGGAGGNCCCCCGCTTCTCGACACGGGCCCGGGAAACTGTAGTGCGCCGCGCCCAGGTATCGCCAACGCCAATGAGCTCCGCGCTAAAGAAGGGTCGATTAGGGTCCCGAGCCTCGTAGTCCCACATAGCTGCGTTCAGGAAAGTAGGGCGCGGATGAGGGGGGGGGAGGGTAAGCCGAGGTGGATGAAGGTGAAGTTTCAGTTAATGAGTTGGGGCAGGCGCGCCGTTACGCGTTACAACTTAGCCACACAATAGGCGCCCGACTGCTTAGCCTGCGGATCAGAGAATGAGCGCCACAATGCCAGGGGGCTCTGAGAACGGTAAACGCGACGCTATGGTCAGTGGTACATGATTGAAAACACTCTACGCACATAAAGTAGCTTGAGTCACCTTCCCCAACAGAAGGTCTTGGTTCGCGCGAAATGTTGGTTGTGATGTAGGATCATGAGTCAAAGTTTCTCGGAGCCATGGAACCAAATGGATCCGCAGACCGGCGCACTGCTAAGTGACATGAATTACTATACACTGAGTTGCCAGCGAGTGGGGCATGACATGATCACAACGGTGACTATTTCCTGCCTATGCGCCCTTCGACATGCGCCCATCGTCATTCTGCTTCATCCTCCCGAGGCCGGCTCGGAGCCGATTCCATACTTAACCTAGGAAACACCGGGCGCCAAGCCTGAACCCTTCTGAGACTCTCGTCGCGACCGCGCTTCAATCTGGCATGGACATCCCCGCTCTCGACAGAGCGCAGCACTCCAGGAGTCAAGGGGATCGGTTTGTCCTCGTGGTCGACCAGGTACTGTAGGATGAGGCGTTGCATCGCTTCGTGGAGATGATCCTCGAAGGGTGGGAGAGGATCCATGAGGGCGTACGAAGGGTTGACTTGAGCTGCGATACTGTGGAGCAAGAGGGCAACGTCGTTCATGGATGGCAGGAACGCGGATGCGAAACCCTTTCTGGGAAGGTAGAGTAGGCTTTGCCTGTCGTCATAGTACCGAACCACCCCATCTGCGTCACGTTCCGGGATATAATGATTCTTGAGTATACCCCAGGCGTACTCAGCATTTGATTGAGAGCGCGGAGTCTCTTCGTCGTTTTGAGGACGCACGCGCAGGAGGATCGAGTACATTGCCCAAAAGACTGATTCCGCATCGTGCTCCCAGCGGTGTCGAAATGGCAAACCATCTGTGATCCGCTCAAGCTCGTCTTCATCTCTGGTCCGTGAGATACCACCGTGAAAAGTAGGACCATCAGGAAGGTCATTGTACTGATCGTAGCGCGCATTTCCGTACGCCTTGAGGTACAGCTCTTTCGCCTTACCGGCAAGCAGAGGCATCCGTTGGTAATGGAGACTTGTGAGCAGGCCGGGGACCGCAGCGACGTTAACCGCCCTTGCAATGTATATCGGAGTGCCCTAGAAGAGTTGCTCTATCAGTACAACAATTAATACGAAGGTGTCAATGCTCCTCACAATCCTACAGCGCAACTCTAGTTCCATGTCATGCTGGACCTCTGGACGCTGCTCTTCATCGTAAAGTAAGGTGGAATGATCAAAATCGATCATCAAACCGCGGGACTCCTGAGCCTCTCCAACTCTGGTAACAAGGCACGCCCGTTACAACAAATTGAGACAGAGAGTGTGTATATCGCCTACCTCTTCGCACCTCCAAGGACATCATCGATCAGAGGAGACATGTCCTCCATCCACGGGAGTTCTTCGCACAGATTGCGTTGGGGGTACATGAGGATGTTTGCGAGACTCATGTCACGATGTAGGACATGGCGTCGCGCAGCCACGGTCCGGTGCACTGGCGAGGTGCGTATATCAGCATTCATGCCCGAATCCGATCAACGAGATAACGAGTAACACGCTCACCTTCTAGAACATCGTACATGGCCATGAGCAGATCGTTGACACTCTTGGCGTGCTCGAGGCGGATGCCCACATCTGCGAATACCAATCGCCGCTTCATCATGACAAAACGCTGCGTTGGATGGCGGAAGATGATCAATTCCCCGTTGTTCGCAACGTTCTGGAAGGACAGCAGGCGCACAACACCGGGCACGTAGCTGCCCCGATGAATATTGAAGTGGAGTAGCTCCGCTTCTTCGTAGATCTTGTCACCGTTGAAGTAGTAGTCCTTGATTATAATGGGTGCCTGCCAGCCGGCCGCCTCGGCGCGGAAGATGGCAGTCTGTCGCCCACACGGGTGGCCCATGAAGTCGATGACGGCGCCACTCAACTCCAGATCCTCCGTAATAACGGTCCATGTAGGAGCGCCGAAAGGAGAACCGGGCGGCTCTTGCCAGGTGACCGTACGGTCATACAGAATGTGGCCGTCCGGGGGGTCGTAGAGCGAGTACACGTACGCGCAGAGCGTCTTGATTTCGGTCCAAAAGACGGCCTGGGAAATCTGCAACCCGACTGGGGAGCCGTAAAGCAACTCAAAGGCGTTCGGAGTGGCGCTCATCGCGTAGCAAGCGGGACGATCGGGACGCGCTTGCAGGAATTCATGTATGCCTTCCGAGGCTCTAACCCTGGCTACATATTCGCCACCTCGGGACCCAAGCTCCACAATAGTTTCGACACGGTGGTAAGGAATGTTGCGATAGGTGCCGTCTCTATGAGTAGCAAAGCTCAGTCCTCCTGCGAGCTCATACACACCGACGAGGCATGGTGAACTTTTCGGATCGCCGTTGGGGAAATGCGCCAGGGGACCGTTATGAGGCGGGAGGAAGACGATAGGACGGCCGGGTTCGAGGTGCAGCCGAGCTTTATCATCGGCAGAGAATGATTCTGTACGTACCCATGGTCACCAGTGATACGCAAACTGCCAACAAAGCAGCTCACCGAATATGGTCCTACTTATGAAAGTAAGCAAAACCCCGACCGGATGGTACAGTTCACACTCGGTCACAGCGAATGAGATCTTCTCAACTTGAGCCGAGACTTCGTCGTTAGCTTGAAGTTTCTCCACCAGCGCCGTCGGACAAGGTCGCAAGCGCTGCGCTAGATCGTCGTTCCTGGGCGCAGGGCGAGGTGGCGGATCGGCTTCTGTGAGACAGGCGTATCTCTTCGTCAACGCACAAACGCGCAGCTTGCAGTTGGATAGAACATATACCAGTGCTGGACGAGGCAGCAGGTGCTTCGCCGACCTTGGGTATTTCTCGATCAGCCGGTTGGGTACTAGGAGTAGATGAAGGTGAAGGCTTCTCAGGATTGTCGCCTGAGCTTGTGCGTTCGTGAACCACGGCCATCTTATGCAGTATACCTGATATGACAGAGTAAGAGGTGCACGTATCAGAGTGAGGGGCTGGAGAAAAGAGTGGGGATAAAATACAGAACTAAGAGTTGGAGACGTTGAGGACAGCCAGCGTTCAATTCAGCCACTAGCCGTGCGATTAGCCATAATAGACGCCCGAAGCTTCGCGACTCAGCTTGTGGATATGCGGTCCTTTCTTGCGGTTCCTTCCTGTTGATTGCGAAGTATAGCAAGTGCGTTTCAAGGTATATTAGTTCGGAGCATGAAGTCTGCCTCAAGGAATTAAAGGACGGCGCACGGCACTGTCTTTCTTCCGGGGATAGAGATGAGTATACAAACGTCAATCAGGTTCGAAACACGCTCACCGCTCTGTTTAAATGAATTTTTGCGACTTTCCAGAGACTACCAAGGTTCTCTTGTTTACTCGTCCTCAAGACGAGCGGATTGGCCTTGGGGATTCCCCTCCGCCTTCGCGCACGCATTCATGTCGCCGCCGCATCATAGCATATCGACAATCGAATGGTGAGCTTCGGGACAGCCAACGCAAACGTTTATGTGTGTCGTCTATCTGACCTGTCCCTGTACTCACTCATATCAGGCTGCGCAGGTGCTCAGAGACCACGGGCGTTAGACCGCCAGCGCCGCAGTGCAGCTAGAAGGGTCCGCTGGCCGCACTCTGTCAAACTACCAGACGCATGGGGAGAATGTGAGTGTGTCCAATTGATACGAAATGTTCAACTTGTTCAGATGCATAATAGAGAAATCGGAAAGGGAAACGTCATAAACGTTCCTGGACCCACTATCTGATGAACTCGATATAACCAGTATCTGACCTATAGGACATTACCTAGACATGCTATTGAGGGTTTTAAACCGSCCCCCCCGCCTTCATTGCCTACCGACTGAACTACGCCTGATAGAACCGGGCAGAGCAGCTATAATAGTTCTCGTCGCAGAATAGGCCTCAGGAAGATGGAGGAGGCTGCAAAAGTTTCATTTTAAGCGCTCAACGTGTGTTCGGCCAGGGCGTCTATGTCACCTTTGGCCTCTGCTATACTCCCTCCTCTCACACATTGCGCAAAGCTCTCACATCATCTGTATGTCGCAAGCGACGCAATGTCCGATGAATCCCCTCCGCATTCCGATCGGCTGCGTACTATACTCTGTGTGTCTCGCCTCCCGTCGCGGAACTGAGGCATAGGGCCCCAGTGGACTCACGAAAGGTACCAACTCAGGAGCATACTCGCAACCCGTGAGCGCGCCAGAAGAGTGGATGCATGGTATCACTTCGCTATGTACCCGCTCCAGGGGCTATCAGTATGAGCGAAATGCGCGCTTAGCGCTACGTCGCCATGCAGTACGCTTACCCGTCTCTAGTGAGTACGGAGCGCTTTTTCACTTTGTCTCGGCTCTATTTGAATGACTATCTCAAATCTCGTCCTACGTCCCCTCTCCCCTCTTCACCACTCAAATCGCCACCACGGCGCAACTCCCAGTCCTCACTCTCGTCGGCCTACGCGCAGGAGCTCGTGAAATTATGCGGGTTCCAAGTCGCCCCCGCCGAGCACGATGGCCACCTGCTCGCCCACCCAGACGTCGCTTAGCCGTGCGTTATAGGCATTCCAGGCCCGTACAGCGGCGAACTCATGTTCGCGGCTGTCGTCCTCCCCTCGGACGCGAGCGCGCGCGTCCAGCGTGTATCTTCCGAGGAGGCGAAGGTCAGAGCGGATACTGTAAGGGAGACGCCCGAAGAGCAGGGCGTCTATCAATAACTGTATAGTGTGGCTGGCGCGCGTCGCTCTTGAGCGCGCGCCATGGTTGAGTTCCGACACGCTTTGTACCCGTTGTATACGCACCTTGAGTATAGAGACTCGGTTCAGCGTAGTCGGGTGCCCGAAGCGTCCAAATTACTTACACTTTTTTACGCTCCTGCACAGCCCTATACTCCAGGCTATATGACGGCCAGGAACTCTCGAGCAAAAGGCAAGCGTCGAGCTGACCCGCCCGACGCGGCCAATGCGGGAGAGACTCCCNGACGTGATAGAAGAGAGAGCAATGCGTGCAACACACGCTAGACAGGAAGCGGGTGATGCTCGAGGTACCGGTCAAGTGCCTCGAGCTCCGCAACCTCACGTTTTGGTAGCCACTCGTCCGCGTCCGGACCGTAGCCTTTCCATCGAACGAGGAATTGGAATCCACGTCCGCGTCGACGGTGGTCGACGATGGAGTCAACTTCCCACTCTTTGATGCCGTCCGCGGTTACCACTGGACCGGGACGTGCTAGAGCACGGGAAGGGAAAAGCGAGTCGTCGTTCGGAATGTAGGGTTTCAGGAGGGAGGAGTGGAAGGTAGGGAAGATTTTCATGGTATTGGGGAGATCGAGTGTGTAAACAGACGCATCGGGGTGTGCGTGTAGAACTGAGTAAGGACCGTCCCACCGTACCATGAACTTAGCGACACGAAGGTCCCCGCGTTGCATGTAGTCGCGACGACGATGGAACGTGGATAGCATTACCTTGTCGCCCACAGCGTAGCGGTGATCAGGAGAGCGGTGCGCATTCGCAGCAGACGCTTGGGCGAGCTTAGCAAGGAGTAAGTTATCACGTGCTTCGAAAATGTCGGTTTCGAATTGGCGCAG
Source organism: Trametes cubensis (assembly GCA_029747595.1). NCBI lineage: Eukaryota > Fungi > Basidiomycota > Agaricomycetes > Polyporales > Polyporaceae > Trametes > Trametes cubensis. The sequence goes on from JAPEVG010000146.1 coordinate 74,600, forward strand.
TAGGACGTCGGCGTCGAGAGCTGGGGTGTTTTCGGAGGAGGGGGTTGCCAGAGGAGGGAGTAGACGAGGAGAGCGACCGATGTGGAGTTGGAAGCGTGAGAAACCAGTAGACGCGTTGACCGTGTTCATGAGCGCAAAGCGAACACGGGGGNAGAGCGCGCACCCAGCCGGTTTGGTTGCGGGCGACGTGGTAACGAAGAGCTTGAATAAGGGACTTGTTTGTGCGCTCGGACGCCCCGTCGGTTTCAGGATGATATGCAGTGGAGAGCTTCAGTTTGACCCCAGTGAGCTGATGAAGCGCCGTCCAGAAGCGAGAGACAAAGAGTTTGTCGCGGTCAGACACAATCTCTGTGGGCAGTCCATTTTCGCAGAACCAGTGATCGAAGAACAGTTGTGCGAAGTCCTCCGCTGAGATATCAGTGCGAGTGGGGATAAGACGGAGATCAGTGCCGAGACGATCGGTGATGGTCGCAATACAGTCAAAGCCAGAGTCCTTGGGTAGCCGACCGACAAAGTCGATCGCAATGGTGTTGCCTCGACCGTCAGGGACAGAGAGTGGATGTAGAGGCCCAGACGGTTTAGTAGTCGACGATTTGTTGCGTTGGCACTCAGGGCAAGATGGAATGTACAGTTCCTCGAGTTCGCGTCGCATTCCCGGCCAGTAGTAAGCGGAGCGTAGTGCGGCATAAGATTTGTCGAACCCGAAGTGACCCAGTGCGTCGTGTGCGCAGCAGAACAAGCTTTCTCGCAGAGATGCAACCCGAGGGATGACAAGGCGGTCGCCGACATAGAGAAGACCATCGGTGTGTTTGATACCCAGTGAGCCAGTGTTTTCGAGAAGGCGACGGCAGTAGCTGTCATTCGTGTAGCCATCACGGATAGACTGCAACCAAGCTGGGTCGGTAGCGACACGGAGCGTCCCAGAAGGTGTCGTTGTAGGCTCAGTATGAGCGGGCGAAGTGAGTGCAGCACAAGCGAACGCGAGGGCGCGGACCTCAGAGGAGTCTGCAAGAAGCGTGCCGGGTGGACCGAGTGAGTCGTCAAGTCGCACTCGAGATAGTGCATCGGTGGCGACGTTATCTTCACCCGGAAGGTAGTGGATACGGAAATCGTACTGAGCGAGAAACTCCTGCCACCGTGCTTGTCGGCGGGAGAGCTCTTTCTGCTTGTGGAAGTTCTCGAGCGTTCGGTGATCAGTGAACACAGTGAACGGAACGCCGAGCAAGTCCACTCTCCACTTGCGTAGAGCGCGGACGATCGCCAGAAGCTCTTTTTCGTGAACCGGGTAATTTAACTCGGCACCTCGGAGTTGAGTGGACTCGAAGGCGACCGGTCGAGCTTCTTCGAGCGATGGGCCAAAAGAAAGCATCGCGCCGGTGCGTAAGTCGCTCGCATCACAAGAAACGAAAATGCGATATGTCGGGAATGCTTCCAGGTCGATGACCGTTAGACATTCACGACTGCAAACAAGCTGTTTGATGGAGGCAAATGCCTTTTGGTGTTCCGGTGACCAAGCCGGAAACGCCAAGTCGGCGTCTTTGCCCGTCAAGGGTGTTAAGACCAAAGTGTAGTCCGTCAATTTCGGTAAGAAATTGGCGACATACCGGACCAGCCCCAAGAAGGCACGCACGTCTGCAGCGCTACGGGGCACCGGCCAGTCGAGAATTTTCTCGACTTTGCGGGGGGTCCGCCTCGACACCACGCGCGGAGATGTGGTGGCCGAGGAAATCTAATTCGGTTAAAAAGAGGTGAGTCTTTTTGTCTGAACAGAAAAGACGAGCAGCTCTTAGCGCATTCATCACGGTCTCGACGTTGCGACGGTGTTCCTCAATGGTTTGCGACCAGATGACGATGTCGTCCAGGTACACATGGCAGATGCTGCCAATGTACGGTCGCAGCGCCGAGAACATACGCCGTTGGTGTGTGGACAGAGCGTTGCGACAGCCTTGCGGCATGACGGTCCACTCATAGAGACCGAACGGAGTGGTGACAGCGGTGAATTTGACGTCGTCCGGATGCACTCGAGTTTGGAAGAAACTGTTCGTCATGTCGATCTTCGCCCAGATTTTACCTTTCGCGCAGTCGGCAAGGATGTCTGCGATTTTAGGGAGGGGGTGCATGTCGGGGACGGTGTTGGCGTTAAGATGGCGATAATCGTTTACCCAACGCGGGTCGGCGGACGGGTCGGATTTGGGGATTAAGAAACAGGGGGAAGCGTACGGGCTGTCGGAGGGGCGGAGGCGGCCAGCATCAATGTGTTGCTGTAGGAGCTTTTTCCAGACTTCACGATATTTCTTCGGGCAGTCGTATTGTCTGCGAGCGATGACCATATCAGCGTCTTTCAGGACAAAGCGATGGAAGACGTCAGTAGGTAGATCGTTGATGTGTGGGATATCGTCTGGAAAAAGGTCAGCGAAGCGAGCTTTCATAGCAGTGTTCTCGGCGTCGAGTCGGTCTTGTAGCGCAAGGATTTCGACGCGATCACGGACCGCGGCAATAATTGTCGAAGAGCCGTCTACAGAGTGATAGTCGGCTTCTCGACGTCGGCATTGCGTACGATTTTCGAGCTCGCGTAGGAAGCGAAGGTGCGCGATGCGCCTGATGTCAGCGGAGTGGATGTCCTGCTCTTGTCGAGAGCGAAGGGATGAGGGAGGAGGAGGAGGAGGAACGATCACGGAGGGAGAGAGGAGGTCGCGATTGGAGGGACTGTGAATAAGCCGTCGCGTAGCGTGGTCCTCGACAAGACTGTTAAACTCAAGGAAAGGTTTTCCCAGAATTACAGGACTACACAGGTTTGGAACGATAATAGCGCGGCATACTCGTGACTCCCATGAATTATCCGACAGTACAATCCGGAGCTTCACCCATTCTTTAGCTTCATTCTGCTCAGAACCCCATGCATTCCCTAGCTGGTACGGCGATGGCAGCGTACGCAACCTGAGTCCGGTCTGTTCGGCGATGTCGCGCCTAATCAGAACTGTTGGCGACCCGGAATCAATCAGCATGGGGAGAAGTGAGGTGGGTGAAGCGGAGGGGGAAAGGATAGAAGCGCGCAGGATGGTGTGCGACGAGAAGAGAGGGCTTACGGACTCATCCGAGTCAGACCCAGTCCCCAAAATACCGGTCGTCATTGCGGCAGGAGACGACGCGACGGTGGCTACGACGAAGGTGTCGGCGGTGTCAGTAGTGACCGCAGCGACCTTGTTGATGTTCTCTTTGCCGCCTTTGGCGGCGGTGACGTCCTTCATCGTGAGCGTGGAGTACGAGGAAGCGTCGGGATACCCGTTCGGGCAGGTGCCAGATGTGTGGTTTTGGAAGAATCGGCGGCACTTGTAGCATCCCTGGTTCGTGTTTAGGAGCTTCTTTTCGTCGTCTGTGAGGTGGGGAAGTCTAGACGTCGAGGACGTCGAGGACGACGATTTGACGGTAACCGAAGACGACGATTGCTTGGTGCCAGGACGATTCTGCTGGTTCTTCGCTCCGCGAATTTCGCGATTGATCATATCGCGCATGCGAAGGCGAGTCCCGTCTGCGGAGGCGACGGCTGCTTTCCAGTCAACGTAGTCAACAATGTCGGCAATGGCGGCGTCCTCGATGAGGTGGTGAAGGTCCTCGACGATGTTCGCGGCGATGATGGCACGGAGTCCGTCATCTTGGTATCAAAGTGTCGTGCTGCGGAGCCTAGCGTTCAGACGCTCGACCTCAAGGACGAAATCGTCGAAGGACTGATCAGGGGTTTGTTTCGCCGCAATGATCTGTGAACGAATAGCGGAGGCCCATCCCTTAGGAAGGAACCTGGCGCGCAGAGCCTCGAGGAAGTCGGTCCAGGACATGGCGTCATAGCGGTCGTAGTCGTTGAGGTACCAGTCGCGTACTACCTCATTGGCAATGCCGTTAGTCACCTTGATGACTTGTTTGTCGTCGTCGATATCGCGGTCGCGGAAATACTGGAGGCACCCGAGTTCCCATGCATTGAGCACAGTAGGCGTTATCTTCCCTTCGCCCAGGGTCGGCGCGGCTTTGGCGTTTATGGTGACGGCGGCCTCTTTGGTTGACATTTGAGCTAGTGGTGATATTATGATACTCGTGATGGGGGATGAAGAGGAAGAGGTTGACGATGTTGACGATGGCGAGGCAGAGCGGCGAGAGGCAACAGGTGGGTATGTGTGTGTGAAATTGACGGTAGCGGTGGATATATGCGCGTCTTTCGCCCTTCGGTGTGAAGGGGAGGTGGGCGCCGAAAGTGGGACGGAGACGAGTGACGTGAGGGAAGAGGAGCGGGAGAGAGGGTTGGGAGGTGGTGGTGGATCGATGTGAACGTACTCGTCTTCGTCGCGTGCAAAAAGTTCCGCAATCTCGTTGTCCTCCAGCTCTACAAATGGGAAGGGGGCGATAAAAGCTAGAACACGGGCGCGTGTTCTCGATGCAACAGGTCGCGACACGGTGCGATGGTTTGTTGAGGGCCCTGGCACCTCAACGCGAACGACGGAGGGTTGTGCGATGTTCAAAAAAAAAGTGGAAGTCGGCTATATGCCGACAACACTGACGTTCGGTCGTGGACAGAACAGGCACAAGTCTGCGTCGTGTTCAGCGTAAGAACGATGTACAAGGAGTACTACTTTACCTGCGTCGTGTTCAGCGTAAGAACGATGAAGCACGAACGCGAGGCTCGCGGAACCAAATCCAACAGGGCGCGCTAATATGCCCTAACATCAGTAAACAATGGCAAACGCCCATGTGCGAGTAAGCGCTCATGGAGGGGAGGAGAAGGGCAGTAAGGCGTCAGGCTTACAAGCAGCTCTGAATGCTAGATTGCAGCAAGACGTGCTACACACCAAGAAGACGGTGGCTGGCAAGAGAGTCCTGAGCGAGGATGTTGTGGAGGCGACGTGGGACGGATTACTTAATGAAACACGTGGGGGGATTAGCGAGTGGATTAATTTTACGGGGGTTTTAGTAGGTATACAGATCGATCTGGAGTCCTACACTGGGGCGAATAACAGCCTGCATGCGTAATGCATTTCCTCCGGGTGGATATGAGGTTTAATTGCCTCGAACCTTTGCTTATCGACAGGAAGAATTAATACTCGCGCCTGTCGAGCACCGCCAAAAAAAAAAAAAAAAAAAAGAGTGGTAGGTGGCAGAGTGGCAGCCGAAACTCGAGATGGCCACCGTGAATGCAGACGGACAGTTTTCTCAACTTTGCATGCATACATATATTTAACAGTTGTAAAATATAGTATGGTGCTATAGTGTAGTGGTTATCACTCGGGATTTTGACCTGTAATAAATTCCCGAAACCCAGGTTCGAACCCTGGTAGCACCTTTCATTTTGCCGAAGGTACAAACCATATGAATTGCAAGCGGTCGTAAGTACAGCAAATAGTAGGTCGTGTTTGGATAGGCTCGTTCACAAAACACAGGAAACTCAGGAGGCTCGTGTATGTCGATATATCTAAGAGTCCTCGTTTTCGCGAAGAGAATGATTCTGTGAGAGGTATTTACGCTGTAGCCTCTGTTGGCCCGACTTCCTTGCGGGCGGGAAGGATGGGAACGGCGAGCGTTGCGCGCACCTTGGGTGCCGCGTGGCCGAAGTATCGCTCCGTTTCGAACGACCAGACCAGGCTACCGATCATCCAGTCGCCGAGGCCGTCGATGTACGCCCGAAGTGGGACGTCGACCTCGGGCCCCCACGAGGGGAGTAATTGCTGCAGGGTCTGGAAGCGATCGATACACTGGACGCAGAGGGTCCCGACGTAGTCGATGGCTTGCTGGAGGGAAAGGCTCTCCCGCGCACGTATGACTGCGACCATGTTGTGCGTGTCGCCTGAAAACCACGGTGTTGGTTGCTAGTGAGATGCAGAATGTAGGGCAAGTTGGAGAAGAATATCCCACCATTTGCTTGTTCGACATTGTACGAGTATATGTCCTGATAGAATGAGAGGAGGAGATTCAGCCTTCGTACTACTGAAGAAAGCGTTTCATATACGAACGTTGGACCACTATGGACGACATGGCTAGATCAATACAAATCTATGGAACGATTGCCGAGTTCGCAGTTGCTCACAGTTATGATATCGTTGGCGGCTTCTTCCATTCCGCGCACGACCGCGTTCTCGAAGACGCAGTCAGGAATATCAAGCTGTGAGAGCTGTCAGTCAACTAAAAATTCATGATGACCTTGTGCTATGTTGCTCTTACATCGTTGGCGTACTCGATCAGTGCAAAGCATGTCTTGCACCCGCTCGTGTCACGGCGCATCGCAATGTATGATTCAAGGTCGGGAATGTCGTTGTATTGACGATGTTTCGCTTGCTGAACAACAGCGCTGAAGAACAACTCTAGCCCTTCGATGAACCGTCGTTGTGCACCGGGCGAAGCGGTTGATGATACTCGGCTCCAGAAGCTATATTGCAAAAGCGGAGCGTCAGACTCGGCGTTACGCTGAGAAGGAAAGGACTGTACCTCTGCGTGAGACGTCCTACAATGGATGTCGGCTGCGTTTCGCACAGAACACCGATGATCTCAGCAGCAGTGTCGATCGCCTCCTCGTCACCCATCTCGTCGCAGATATCGTCAAGATGAAAGAGGAGGTTAATCCAATCGCAGCAAACGCGGAGTTGGTCGCAGCCAGCAAGCGGGTAACCGATGGCAGCAAGGAGGCCCCCCCTTCAAGCCTCGGAAGGTCTTGCGCTTCTCCTCGTTGAGCCCGCATTGCGCGAGGAGCCAAAGCTTGGATTCGGCAGACGCGAGTACATGGTGCGGGTTGCGGCGTAATGGGAATGAGCAGTGGGAGATCAGGTCAGGTAGGAGGATCCACTGAGAGCAAG
>JAPEVG010000147.1:0-80884 GCA_029747595.1 Trametes cubensis
ACCCTAACCCTAACCCTAACCCTAACCCTAACCCTAACCCTAACCCTAACCCTAACCCTAACCCTAACCCTAACCCTAACCCTAACCCTAACCCTAACCCTAACCCKAACCCTAACCCTAACCCGAACCCGAACCCTAANCCGAACCCTAACCGGCGGCTAGTAAGTATAGTAAGTTAGGCGCCGGGTGACGTCATTCACGTGATCACGGCTACCTACGGCCCGATCGTCTTAAGCGCGTGCACCGAACACCCGGGCCGTTCACCGGCGGGACGCGCGCTTAGTTACGGCGCCAGAAAGTGACGCTGGTGGTCGCCCTTTGGGCGCTCCTTTAGACAGACCCCATGGTGGGGACGGTTTCCTATTCGGGCAAGTCGGCCCGGGTTCTAAGGGGAACCCGATCACGTGGTTTATGACGTCACTTGGTGTTTATCATTTCCCTTTTCGGTGTTAGTATTGGCGCCCTAGCGATTAGATTAGATCGTTGAGCGTTAAAGTTACATGACGTGATGACAATGTGTCATCGGGCCGGCGACGGGCGCCGGCTGTCATAGAAAGTTAGTTGCCATCATCAGCTGATGCCCTCGGCCGGCTACGCCGGCCTCGGCATCAGGTGCCGTTGCTTCGATGCGACGGCATCGCGTTTCATCAGATTCGTTTAACGTGATGAATCAGTCCGTAGTTCCGGACCGTCGCGGCTTGAACCTTGTCGTATGAACTGTACAGTGGTCCTGAAGAGTCTATAAGTAGACGAAACTTGGGGGGGTGTTGGGAAACCAACGCCCAAGTTGACCCGCCCCTTCGCCTACTCTTTTCTTTGTGTAGTCGCCTGCCGCACCGCTCGCTCCGCTCGCGCGCGTCAGGCTCCCCCTCCCTAACCTGTAAGCACTGCCACTCCCCAATAGTCACCCATCGCCATGTCCATTGCCACCTCCTCGACTCCCCTCGCATTCGCCATCGCCCGAGCTTCGGCTCCGGCAATCGCAGCACAGCTGAAGGCCCTTGCGCCCGACGCCAACGCTGCACCGCTCGTTCGCCAACTTGGCTTCGAGCAATGTGTCACGGTACAGGATCTGATTCATCAGATCCCGCCTAACTACCGTGACGCCCTTGGCGTCGAGCTTCGAAAGATGCACGACCTCGCTGAAAAACGCGAGAACGCCAAGTCCGGCCGTAACAAGCTGGAGGCGCATAAAAACGCCGGCACCGCGCCCTCGCACCTTCGTCTGTCGGTGCCGGTACTCCAAGCGTGCAAGGAGTACCGTGATGAGAGCTCTGGCCTGGCAGATACCCAGGCCGCCATCACCGCCTCGCTTAAAGCAGCGGAGAAGGCACTCGTCGCCCAGGCCCATAAGGTCAAAAGCGACGAGGTCGAGTTTCTCGACGAGGCGCTAGCCCCAGCCAAGCTCTTCGAGAGCCTCAAGGCCGTCGTCACCAAACGATGGCCTGAGATTATGGCGAAGTCCAAGGTCCCCACGTTGACATACGTCGACAAGGCCGGCCAACCGACTACATCCAAAAGTGACGCTGAGAACATCAACGTCACTGGCTGGGAGCTAAACCCTGTGGTGGTTGAGGAATTCCACCAAATCATCATCGACCTCCTCCCGATCGCGACCCGCGTTCTCTCCATCGCAGAGAACAAGGCCACCGCTATGCACGCGAAGATCGAGAAGAAAAAGGAGGTTGCCAAGGCGGCTGACGATGCTATGCCCGTCGACAAGGACCCGGCTCATGCCGGTCCGTCGACGCAGTCTCTCGTCGACAAAGCGGTCGCCGGCAAGGTCAAATCCTTGCAAGACCAGATCAAGAAGGTAAGCGTTCTGCCTAGTGTCAGACGCTCCCTTCTAAAACAAACTGCAGCTCTCGCTCAAGAGCACCGGATCTGGGAAAGCGAAGAAGAGCGTCGCCGCGCCCAAGAAGAAGGGCGCGCCTTCGAAGAAGGGGACTGGTTCCCCCAAGCCGAAGAAGACCTCGTCGTCGCCGAGCAAGAAGTCGGCCATCACGGGAAAGGGAAAGGGCAAGGCAAAAGCGTGAACGAGTACGTACACGGCGCCCCTTCCACAATACCTGATGGCGTACTAACCCTCACACGTTCCAGTGCGATTGATTATGTACTTTTCCGAACGCCGATCGAGATTCTCGAGGCCGCCCAGTTTAGAAATGTAGTACATTTGTCGCCTGGCGTTGTAGTACCGGAACGTCTCATGTATGACCTTTCCGTCGGACTTCGTTATATGTTCCCCTCGTATGACACCAATAAAGTCATACTTAACGCGTACAATGACTTTGAAGCGCGTCTTCGGCGTCGCATTAAACATATGTTTGCCGATAAGCTCGGGGATAAGTACTATGATCCTGATTACGAGGTGAAGGGTTCCTATAAAAAGAAACCCCCACCCGAAATGCCAAAATGGATTGAAATCGGACTCGCCGAGGGTCGGCGCTTCGTCAAAGAGACGATCGCCAAAATACCCGGCGAGGTCAAACGTGGGATACCAGATAAGACGCTCGCTCCCAACGTCGCCGAACTTCAATCGTTCTTGACAGAGCGACAGTATGTGGTCACTCTAACTGATAAGAACCTTGGGCTGGCAATCTCTGAGCGCAGCTGGATCATAGCACAAACTAGGAAACTGTTAGACGACAAGTTTAACTATCGGAAGTTAACGTATTCCGAAGCCGTCCACATCCTAGATCAAAAACAAATTGAGGTAAAAGCCATAGCCGAAGAAGCGGACAAAACGCTCCTTGCCTCACCCTATAAGGTCGCAGAATTCCTTCGTTCGAAGGTTAAGGAACCGCTCGCGAAGCACACGTTTCCCATGTTCTATGGTATTCCGAAAATACACAAGAACCCTCCGGGATTCAGGCCAATCGTGCCGTGCCACTCCGTGCTCACAGGCCCTTGTGGGAAATTTGTTTCTAAAAATCTTAAATCGCTAATAAAAGCGACGCCAACCATTATTCATGGTACTAAAGATTTGGTGTTAAAATTAAGTAAGCTGCAGCTACCGTCCCCGTCCATCGGGCACCGTTACTATATAGTAACGGGTGACGTTGTTGCGTTTTATCCAAACATTCCGCTTAAACCATGTTTAGACATTGTGGAGCAAATGTGGCTGGAACATACGTTCCCTGATTGGATAACGTTCAACGACAAAACTGAATCTTCACGCGGTTACGAGGGAAGTGACGAACGCGTGTTTTCGGAAGTTTTCAAACGGTCGCTTCGAGTATCGTCGTCGCAGCTTGTCACACAGTATCAAAACGAGTATTACCTCCAATTAAGGGGCCTAGCTATGGGCGTCCCGGAGTCTCCCGATCTCGCTAACCTTTATGGTTGGCATTTCGAGAAAAATGCTGGCGTTTTGACCGACCAGAGAATTGCCTTCTACGGTCGGTACATCGACGATTGTTTCGCTATTGTCTCCGCGTCAAGCGGTACCGATGCGACACAATACATGAACAATAAATTATCGTTCGATGGCTGTGAAATTAAGTGGGAAACCGGCGCTTTGCGGGCAGTCTTTTTAGACGCAACCTTCCATTTAGAGGACGACCACAAAGGTCAAAATCTACATTGGGAACCATACCGCAAACCCGGCAACCACATGGAAAGAATTCCATGGATATCTGGCCACCCACGCGACGTTAAACGTGGAACTTTTATTGGCGAGATGTCGAGGCTAGCAGTGCTTAGTAGTAAATTTACGACCTACTTGGAGGCCATAAAGGGTTTGGTAGCCCTTTATGTTAAGCGCGGCTACCCTCGCGACCTGGTTACGTATTGGGTTAAGCAGAATCTCCAAGTCCGCTGGGAAAAACGTTTGAGTGAGAAAGACGATACAGCGAATGACGAGGGCGTACTTGTGCTAAAATCCCATTATAACCCGGCATGGAACTATTTCCACGCTAAAGAATTAGGTGATACCATCTTCAATTACTGGCGCGCTTGGTATGAAAAAGCCGAGCGTGGGGAAGCCCGCGGATCTCCATACGAGAAACTAAGCTTCCCACGGCCATCTCGGAACTGGGGTGCTGTTGATAACGTCGAAGGGTGCTTTTTAACGGAAGTACCCGACGGCGTGGGAGGCACTCTTATGATCCCTGATATCCGCAAGCTGGGTCTATTGGACCGTCGAATGATCGTGTCGCGTAAACGCACACGAAATCTATTCGACTTAACAAATCTTTGGAAAAAACTGGTATTACTGGAGGTAGACGAAAACGAGGCAGCTGATCGCGTAAGCGAAATTCAACTGCCCGGCAACACCGCCGCCGGAAGCGAAATATCTGGCGATGCGCGCATTCGTATGCGCATTGAGCATCGTGAGAACATTCACCGGCGTTCGCCTTCACCGAATAAACCAATGTTCGGCTAGGGGGAAACCGTGTTGTTTCGTCGCGTGCGGTGCATGGTAGTGTTGGTCGGCGATTCGTTCGGCCAGAGCGCCTGTAAGCAAATCCCCGCTGTAACCCGGCGACACCCTCCGTGGGAACTGTCCGGGCACAATGGCGTGTTCGATTCCGGCTTGTCCGGGATTCGGATTTATACGGGATGTCCCGGCCTTGACCGTTTAGGGAGAGTTCACATGATGACTCATCCGTGGAAACGAACCTAACGGCAGGCCATTTTGGGCTCCCGTACGCGGCTTGGAACCATCTCCAGGGCCGGCGCAGGTCGGCGCTATCCTCTACACCCTCGTGGCTTAATGACATAGGCCCACCGCAGCTGGACTGCGGTTTATCTCCAATTCTTTAGCTCAAGCACAAAACGAGTTATTCAACGTACGACGTCTCTCACCGACGTCGTGTTTAGCATTCTAACCCAAACCCTAACCGTACGTTGAGTTACCTTAATCGGTAACAGATGACCCGCTGATGAATCAAATTCACAGCTAACCCTAACTCTAACCCGAACCCGAACCCTAACCGAACCCGAACCCTAACCGAACCCTAACCGGCGGCTAGTAAGTATAGTAAGTTAGGCGCCGGGTGACGTCATTCACGTGATCACGGCTACCTACGGCCCGATCGTCTTAAGCGCGTGCACCGAACACCCGGACCGTTCACCGGCGGGACGCGCGCTTAGTTACGGCGCCAGAAAGTGACGCTGGTGGTCGCCCTTTGGGCGCTCCTTTAGACAGACCCCATGGTGGGGACGGTTTCCTATTCGGGCAAGTCGGCCCGGGTTCTAAGGGGAACCCGATCACGTGGTCTATGACATCACCTGGTGTTTATCATTCCCATTTCGGTGTTAGTATTGGCGCCCTAGCGATTAGATTAGATCGCTGAGCGTTAAAGTTACATGACGTGATGACAATTGGTCATCGGGCCGGCGACGGGCGCCGGCTGTCATAGAAAGTTAGTTGCCATCATCAGCTGATGCCCTCGGCCGGCTACGCCGGCCTCGGCATCAGGTGCCGTTGCTTCGATGCGACGGCATCGCGTTTCATCAGATTCGTTTAACGTGATGAATCAGTCCGTAGTTCCGGACCGTCGCGGCTTGAACCTTGTCGTATGAACTGTACAGTGGTCCTGAAGAGTCTATAAGTAGACGAAACTTNGGGGGGTGTTGGGAAACCAACGCCCAAGTTGACCCGCCCCTTCGCCTACTCCTTTTCTTTGTGTAGTCGCCTGCCGCACCGCTCGCTCCGCTCGCGCGCGTCAGGCTCCCCCTCCCTAACCCTGTTGAGGCAGGTGAGTATTGTTATCAGCAGGCTCTTGACGTGTCTTTTGGCATTAGCTTACGATTGACGCAGAGCAAATTAGTGTTCTTGCACCCATTAACACCACGAAAGATGGCCAGCCCGTCATACAAGCCTCTTTCAAGCTGGCGGCCAATCTCCCGCCAGGCGAGGTCTTGCAGCGCATACGTGAATTCATGGGACTCGACGAAGGTCATCAACCCCGTCTTGGCTACCGGATACAACCAGCAAATCGTAACGAGTTATTCCTACGTTTCGAAACCCTAGAAGATGTCGAGAATGCGGTGTCTGCTGCTGCGGCACGCACGAAGCGCGCGATCTCTCGTCTAGTACAGCTTGAGATCACAAATCTGGTAGGGACTTGTTAGAACTTGAGACGTCTATAGTACTAATGCGTGTTTTCAGGACTACCGACCGGCACCTGCGGCTGCACCGGAGGCGGGACGGCGTGATCCTCCGCCTGCCCGTCCTGTTGAACTTGCATACAACGAGGAGCTACGCATTGTGAAGGAGAAGCTCTCGTGTGCCCGTTGTTCCATCAAAGGTGGCACACCTTCTTGGTGCTATATCGACCGTGCGTCGACGGAGCACATCCCGCTTCAGCCTGAGCATCTGACGCTCTGGGCAAGATGCATGGTGAGTATGTGCTATGCTTGTCATCACATGTTCTAATCTTTGTTGCTAGCATGATGGCCTCTGCGACCGAGAGTGCCGTAATCCACCAAATTGCCTCACCTTGGACAAGCTTCGCATGGAGGCCCGTCGGAAGCATCGTCGTAGCACGTCAACACCAAAGGGTGGGAGCAACGCGGCTCCGATGCCTGAGGTGCATGTCCACATCGATACGCCATTGCGTAACCGGTCGAACAACCACCGACGTGGACATCGTAGAAAGCATCGCCGTCACCACCGCTCACCTTCTACCTCATCCTCTGATGCCGAGTCATCTTCTCGTTCGACCTCGTCCTCATACAACTCGGAGGAAGATGAAGGCGAGGCGTTACCTATCAGCGACATGCTTACTGCCCTGCACGTCAAGCAACCGGCCTCAAACTATCCCGCATATAAGGAAACCTTAGCCTCTAAGGGAGTCCTGTATGCGCGTAGTGCACTCGATTTCACCGTCGATTGGTACATCAAGGAGGTCCACATGCCGGAAGGGTTGGTGAGGCCGTTCCTTCGTCAGGTGGAGTTGATGCTCAAGAAGCAACGTCGGGCTGGTAAGCAATCTCGTCGGCATGTGGGACAAGGTGATGAAAACATCGACCCTACTCTACGGTAGATTCCTATTGTTTGAACTCATGTCCCTACGTAGTTATAATCCAACCTAGTCTTCAAGCACCCAGTGAGTGTAGCCTGAGTGAGTAAACCAGCCACGGATGTTCTCCGGTGTCATTGTTGAGTATACTGCATCCCAAAGCAGCTTCCGTGGATCACATGACGCCTCCTCTCCCATCTCTCCACGGATGTAATCCTTGTTCCGTAGAATCCAGGCCTTCATTGCGGAGAAGCCTTCCTCGATTGGATTCAAGTCAGGTGAGTATGGTGGCAGATACAGGAGACGTCGACCACTAGACATTACGAGTTAGACCAATATATACATATACATAGTAAAATCGGAACTCTACCGTGACTCCACGATCTGACGCAGACCCTCGAAATGATGAATTGAGGCATTGTCCATTACCAACACTGAGTTCTTTTGTGGCCAAGGATTCATGTTGTCCAAGAGAACATCAATGAATTTTTCGAACTCAGTGGCATTCCAGGAACGTGTCAGGATGTCGAGATGGAGAACACCATCAAGGGATATGGCGGGTAGAATTGAATATCTATGATTTGAAGTTGTACCATTAGTTCACTGGTAGTTCTATAAATGCAAAGTTTCAACACAGACCTTGTTCCACGGACAAAGTAGTCATGCCGTCGAGCACGATCACCAACAGGGGACCAACCATGCGTCCGTCTTGTTGTGAACCGGTTGCATGCAGATTCGTCCAGGAAGACAAGTGTCTCCGCAGGGTATTGCTCACGAATCTTAGCCATGTAAGCAAACCGTACATCCTCATTCCGTTCAAGAGCTGGGCGTGCAATCTATGTGTAACGTCATGTAAGAAATCCCTACTTTTGATGAACTTCACCATACGTGCCTGTTTGTATGAATAGCCACGTTGACGGAGGCACCGTGAGATTGTTGACCGGTTCACCTCCACCCCATATGCAGCCACAAGTTGCTGCCGTAGCTCGTCGAGTAACATGTCGGGCTGTCTCTCAATAAGTGACTCAAGATACTGCATAGCATCACTCAATCCTAAGTTATCCAGGTATATTTGCCACAAAATACATACAGAGACTTCGAGGCCAGTCAGTTCACGAGGGCGTCCTACTTGTAGTGGCTTCCGTGACACCCGCCCGGTCTCCCGATAGGTTTGTAGGATCCGTCTCACAGTGCGAGCACTGCACCCGACGAGAGCTGAGATCTCTTTGGCAGGGAGGCGCTCAGACATCGTGAGAATGAGTTCTTTCTGTTCGTTAGGTATATGCCTTCGATTCCCCATAGAATACACAGCAGGTAGTTGGTCAAAGAATGAATGAATGAGTGCTAGAGAACAACGATGCCGCCTTGCGCACAACTCGAGGCGCGGGAGCTGCAAGCGCTGGTACCTACTATATCAGGCAGGGGGCCAAACAAGGCACGCGCGCTCGCGGCGGACCCCCGCGGTCTATCGTTTTGCAACGGGCTGGAAGGACATACTTACCTTGACCGAACTGTACTTGTTGAAATGATCTTGAGCGGGGCATGGACATGATTGGCGCTCATGGTATCGACCTTGTTGTTCTTACCCTCCTCCTCTCATCTTCAAGTTCCATCTGAGCTGTAGACGACCCGGATCGCCCTGTTGAACGTAGAGAAGGCCGGAGTCACGACCGAGGTGAGATCTGCGGCCAAGGGAGGGAGATTGGAATTTGCTGACGGCGGTTCTCGCGGTTGCCTCGTGCTGTACGCTGGTCGGGATCACCATCAATTCGCTCGCTCGCTCCTTGTCCGCAACCTATTCTCTGTGTTTTTTCTTGTCGTTTGTGCAGCAGGATACCCTTTCCTCCCTTTCTTTCCGCCCACACGCGCAGGACTCGGAGGCCGGCATGACACGCTTTGGCGACTTTGAGCCCCTGTGCCACCAAGTGCCCTCCTATCCGTGGTGCAACCTCTTCTACCGCCAGGCACGTCCTTCTCTCCTCCTCGCCCCGCTCTGCTCACCCTCTCTCGCAGTTGCAGCACAACAATGACTCTGCTGTCCTCACCGGTCCCTCTGCCAACCCCTCCACCGCCCCGGTCGGTATCAACCCAGAGTGCGGCATCCCTCCCGTCGGCCAGAACGGCTCCCTAGCCAACATCGCCAACATCATCGCATGCGCCCTTTCCATGATCGTCGTCCTCCTCCTCGTCATTTGGACCACTCGTAGACGAGCTGCAGTCGGTGAGTCCTTCCTGATCGTCTCCCTCTTCTCTTCGCACCCGCCTCTTCCCTTCTCCGCCTTCCCTCGCCGCCTTCCTCCCGTCTGCCCGACTGCTGCGTCTACCCTGCATGCCCCCATCTGTCCAATCGTTCAACGTCCCGCTATGCCATCTCCGTCCCTCTGAGCTCGTTCTCACGTCTATCGCCTAGGTCGCGTCGAATTCCGTCTCTTCCTTGCACTCTACTTCCTCACCCTCCCCTTCCAACTCCTCTCTACCGGTGCTTTCCTTACACAAGGCTCTACTGCGCTCACCGTCATCACCGCTATCCACGCCGGTCTCGTCGCCGCCACCTTCTGGGCTCTTCTCGGAAATGCCATCGTTAGCACTCAAGTCGTCGAGGATGGAACGCTCAGTTCCATTATCGTGCGTCTCCCCCGCCTTGTCCCCTAGCACACCGCCCGCTAACCGCATCCGATGCAGCCCTTTGATTTCTTCATCCTCGCCTTCTTCGCTGCTACAACCTACATCTCTCTCGATGTCGGCTTCTCCTTCACCCACGTCTTTGGGCCCTCCAACCCACCAGAAAGCCTACACAGCATACCCCTCTTCGTCCTCACAAGCATATGGCCGGGCGCGTGAGTCTTCTCGTTTCTTTCCTGCTCGCCCGTTACCGACGTTCTTCCGCAGTGCCGCCGTCCTGTACTTTTTACTCATGACCTATGTCGTCCTCGGCATGCTCAACGAAGTCCGTCCGATGTGGTACTTTGTTCTCGCCGCCGTCCTCTTCGTCCTCAGCCAGCTCGACTTCTTCTTGCTCAGCAAGGTCATCTGTAACGTATGTATCCACTCATCTACGCGCATCCGTCGCGCCCGATCTGACCGCGCCGCCCGCACCCCGCTAGAACGTCTCCTCACACAGAATTGACGGCACGTTCGTCGCGACGGTCCTCGAAACCGCCACGGTCACCGTGTTGTACTTTGCGTGGCGCAGTATCACGGAGGGTACGTCTTCCCGCCCCTCCCGTCCTCGTCCACGTCCCGTCGCGACCGGTACTGATCAATTCTCTCTCACCCGCAGAATCGTGGGAGGACGATATGTACTACCCTCGGTGACCTCCGACCGCCCGCGCCCAGCTTTCTCTCTTTTCTGTCGCCGCCCGCAGGCTTTGACGACCTGCGCCCCGTACGTGTACCTCGACGCGACGACCTTACGTTCGTGACTTCCCAGAGGACTTACCTATGTATGTCCGGCATAGTTCCGACCCTCACGCTCCCTCCTGCTCGTGTACTATTGTTTATGACCTGTTTGTCTCCTGTCTCTCCGCCCGTNCCCCCCTGGGCGTCGCTTTGTGACTGTGATATCCTACTCATGTTTATACCTTTCCCCTTCGTCTTGCCCTTGCGCCGTCTTGACGCACGCCCCAGGGCCCATTTCATACTGTCTACTCCGTCCCTGTCGATCCGTCCTCAATCTGGTCAGCTATCTACATATGTCCTTAGTGTTTCTGGTGGATGCTCGCCGTGTGCGCTGCTGCTTGGACGATGAACAGCTTGGCGATGCGATGGAGGGGCTGGGGCGAGGGAGCAGCTGGTGTACTACGCGAGTAATCGCATCGACGTCGATTAGAGACATGGTTTACAATGCGAACGACGTCCCTCTGCCTTGTGGCACATTTAATCCTGCTTGACTGAGCAGTTGTTCTACTCTATTGTCGCACATTGGCGTTTTACTTTATACAAAGGTGTGGTACAGATGTCGAAGCTATCGCTAACATGGCTGCTTACGCTCAGAGACAGGAGATCGAGCGCGAAGGTTGTATGGATACAAGTACAAGACGACCGAAAGAAATCCTCAACGACGAAGACAAGGAAAACGAAAAGACTGCAAGGAGCGTGAGCAGAGATCACCGATCTCTGTGCGCAATAACGAAGGTTTGCGCNGCGGCAAAAACGCAAAAAGAACGTGCCGCGCTGCTGCGAACACAAAAACCAACCTATAGTCCCATGAACTTCTGTACCCGGAAAAGATGACCGCCTGCGCGAACGACTAACTCGTCCTGCCGGCAGCGAACCCTCGAGGATCTACCCCGCACTGCGACTTACAGCTCTACCGTGCACAACCGTTGCGTCACCTTATGCTGCACCTCGACACACACCCACCTGTCGTCCTCGTCGCCCCGCTTGCAGTTGACGACGCGCTGCAGGAGCTCCTTCGTCCGCCGCAGGCTCGCACGATGCCCACTCCCACCTGGGGTCCCGGCCGGCTGCTGCTGCTCCCGCTCGAGTTGCACCTAGTATGCGACGAGCTGGTGGAAACGTGGTTGTAGTGCCTTCGCGCTAGGACCTCTGCAGGGTTGGCAGGTGGGGTTGGCGACGCGGTCGACGGGCGGGAGGAGACCTGGGACGAGTGTGACGGGTTCGAGCGTGGCTTCTTGAGCCGCCGGCCGGTCTCGAGGGGAACGTTGAAGCAGATGTCGCGCTCGACATCGCGCAGCGTCGTCCAGGAAGACTCGTGCTGACTCTGCGCACCGTCCTGACCCTGCCCGTGCATCGCCTGCGTGTGGCTGTCTGGCCGCGGATAGTCAACTTCGACATACCGGGACGTCGAGGTTGTCGTCACGGAGAACGCCGAAGACTGATTAGGTTATGGGGTCAACGCCGGACGGTTACCGGGAGGACGAACGGGTGCGCGCGTACGTACCAAATTCACGTCCACGAGGACGGGCGTCGCCCCGACGGCCGCGTGCGTCAAGCAGTGGCCCTCGTAGAAGCCTTCGTCGGTGAAAGTTTCGTCGCTCTCGGCGCAGTGCCTGCTGCTGTTGGCCTTGCAGCCGTACGGGTCGATATCCAGCACCTCGCTCGTGCGCACCTGCGAAACCTCTGGCCTCCGAGTCCGTAAATGGTACGCCTGCTTTCCGCGCTCAACGAGCTCCTTCACGAGGCTTTTCCGGAAAGGGACGTTGACTAGAGACGCGAGCGCCATGGAAGATGCCGCCGCTGGGCTGTCGGGGACAGTGAGCATCCCTGGCGGTACGCGCAAGCCGCCTGAATTGCCGTTGAACGCGAGGCACGAACGCGAATCCATGACCGTTTCGGCGTCAACGAGCGCGTCGCGCGCATACGCGAACGAGTCCATGCCCGCAGAGGAGATGGGGTAGTTCTGGGAGCAAGCCATGGCGAACCTGTCTATGGTGAGGACTTGTGATTGGTTGTCGGGGTCAGGGACGTCGTAGGGTGAGTCGTGCACGTCCCCCACGTTGTGTGCCTTGTCGAGACCGGGATCGAAGAGATGCGCGCCTGAGAAGGTGACCATGCCCTCCTCCGGGTCCCAGATAGCGGCAAAGGTGAGTCCAGTGTGAGGGGGTACGAGCTCTGACCATCGGCGCTCCGTATGTACATCGGTCTCCTTCATGTTGGCTGCCTAGCGTACGCGCTCCTCGTCAGCAACAGAAGAGACAAAGGTGATCGCAAAGGGCGCGTACCTGGGCTTCTGAGCGTGTAGCAAGTTTAGAAAGTCGGGAGAGAAAGAGCGGATCGCGCTGAAAGAAGAGGAGGAAGACAAAGAGAAGAAAGACGAGGTGGGTGGTGGCGAAGAGAGACGAGGGGAAAGGCGGGTATGCCAGCACACGCGGGGAACGTCGAGGGGAGTAGAAGAGTGGGGACAAAGGAAGGTTAATATTGCGAGACGTCGAGCCTCATGTCAGACGGAGGCAAGGGGGAAGAAGCGGACGCAGAAGAAAGGCTTCCCACTCCCCTCGCCCTCTCAAAAACGGGTACTCGTGGGAGCTCGCGCGGAAACGCGCTCAACGCGTTCACTAGAAGCTCAAGCAGATCATGATCGAAGAGTCACAGTCCGCCGTGATGTCTGTGACGCTCCCCCATGAATACTGCCGGCATACGCTCTCCAGCTGGAGACGACAAGCAGTCAGTCTGGATCGCAGTCACCCCCTTGCGCTTCGACAAGGGCCGCAGGCGACCCGTGCGTTCTTCAATGGATCCCACAATGAATCCGCGTTCTAGGCAGACGTTGCTCATACGCAAACTCTGGCCAGCTGAAGCGGAGAACGGCCAGCTTCGAACCACGCCTGCAAGTTGCCGGATCAAATTCCAAGCGGTCCCGGCCCGAGAGAGAAGTACAAAGAAACGTACCCACGAACATTGAGAGTACCGAGTCCACAGGCCCATGATTTCCTCGGACTCCGCCTGCCACGCCGCTTGAGCGACTGAGTCTTGCAAAACAGATAGCAACCGAGCGAGGCTGACGAGGCACGTTGCCGTAAAGCGTAGATACCGACCTCTGAGAGCATCTAGGGTAGTAAAGACGGGCGCGTGAAACGAGAAGGGATGAGAGCAGCACCTGGTGGGAAGTTCAAGCTTATCGTGGCCTAGGTAAAGCTAAAAGAGCGTACGCACAGATGACAGAAGGGTCTCCTGTGAATACCGGACCCGCCGATGTGCTCAGCGCTGCGTGACATGATGTCAGCAGAAGGATACGGTGTCCTAGTGCTCTCTCTTCCTCTCTCGCAGGCGCTGCGGACCGCGCATCGTGCAACGTGCAAAGTCACGGGCAGGCCGGACATTCCCTGTGTTTTTCTGGAGGCAGTGAGCAAGGCCACACCAGTACGAAGTCGAGGTGCCAAGGTAACCCGTTCCATTCCATCTCCGTGAACACCGACAGCCGCTGGTGCGGAGACTGCCGTGCACCGCGGGATGCCAGTCGCAATAGGCCCGGGTCAACGAGCAGAGTCGACGCCAGGGTCGTTGGGCGCATTCGTCGCAAGCGAAAGACGCCTGTAAATGGATGTGAGAGCAGGCAAGGGGCGTTGGACGTCTTCGAGATTAGCGAGTACATGGCTAGCGCGCAGAGAGCCCGGCACCTTGTGATGTCGGGTCGGGGCCGCGGTCGAAGACGTTCAGGGGGAGAGGACGCTGTCGAAAAGCCTGAGACTGGCGCAACACGAGGCGATTTCCTGTACCTGAGAAGCACGTCCGAGGAGCAAGGTTCTGAGCATCTGGGGATCCTCGCTGGATTTGTCGGGATGGCAAATGCCCGCTCTCGGCAAAGACGGGGCGAGGGTCAGGGAAGGCGAGATTCCTGAAGCGCGAATGACGCGTCGGTAATGCAGAGAGCAGGAGAAGGCGACATAGAGCTCCCATGCGCACGCTTCGTATGAGAACGCGCGGAGGTTGAAGAGCGGCCGTGAGCGCAGCTGATGGACACGTGCGGGCCGCTCGTCTATGTATGCAGCGGAAATGAAGAACGTAGCGAGAGAGGACTCACGCCTGAGGAGTGCCGGGTTGGGCATGAACGGGGGATGGACCATGACATCGGCGTCGAGCCCAGATGCTGGCTGGTCCTCTTTCGTCGACTCCCCGGAATTTGCGAAACAGTCTTCGCTAACGGTCGAGGACGCACCCGGGAGGCGATGGCGTCGTGCAGCACATCTGGATCCGCTCTCGAGTCTCGGTTCTATCCCCGAACATCCCGCGTGGAGTGAGCTAGTCTGTCATAGAACACGCCGCTGGGGGGCTTCACTGGCGTGATTAAAACATCCGTGTTGTCGCGCTATGGGAGCAAGAAGTGAATGTCATACACACACACCTACTACTCGCGCGGGAGCAGTGGGATCTATGACGGGTGCACTCACCATGCACGTGCACGCATGCCAGCCTGTCCAGCAAGGTGTACAGGATACTGGATCGGGGTGTGCACGGAGTCCACGACGTGCGATAGCGGGTACATGTCGGCCATTGATTTAGAGATTGAAGGGCCGTACGAACCGCATCGAAGCCGTAAGAGATTTGCGTCGCTATTTCCATTTCGCGGCGATGGACGTCACGACGGGTCGGAAAGTGTCGGAAGGCCGCTTGGGTGAGCATAGGC
Organism: Trametes cubensis; assembly: GCA_029747595.1. NCBI lineage: Eukaryota > Fungi > Basidiomycota > Agaricomycetes > Polyporales > Polyporaceae > Trametes > Trametes cubensis. The sequence continues at coordinate 15,055 of JAPEVG010000147.1, forward strand.
TGTACGGCGAGGTATGTTCCGGACAGAATGGGCTCGCACAAATCCGAGTCGACTAAAGACGGAGAGATGGGACGAGGTGGCGGCTGCATCGAGCCCCCGACTCGCCGTGAACGGCAGTGTGGCGCATACCCGTGATCAAACACGTCTTTCGTGCGAGCCTTCCCTCGCAAGACGAATTGGCGATGCGAGTGTGGACAATTCCAGGTCGCAGTTTTGTGAATACGCCTCCTCTACCTGACGCAATATTCCCAGCAGTGGATGATTTGCCATTGGCTGACCGGGCTTCTGAAGTCTATATTCAGCACGGTCTAAACCGACAGGGAGGAAGCTATCGGGGATCAGTACAGAGTATTAGCGGGCAGGCCAGCGTGCTACTCACCACGAGACACGAGCCGTCTGCGCCGGAATGTGCTGCATCAATGGGAGAGCTGCCTAGACCGACGGCCTTGGCTTAGAGTGGGATGAGTTCGCACCAGAGCGCATGCGAGCGGGGCGTTTCGCGCTATGCGAGAGCGCAAAAAGGAGGTCAGACGGCCAACCGCAGACGAGGGGGGTTGTGTATGGCAATCGCCGGAGGATCTCCGCGGCGAGGGCTCGAGTGCTGTAAGGTAGGCGAGCCAGGATTTGGCGAATGGAATGGGTGAGCGCAGGATGAGCACGGTGTGAGAGAAGAGGTGGAGGGGAGATACCACGCGCGGTGATTGGCTACCGTTGGTTGAGTACACCAAACCGGTTGGACTGCCTGTCTGTGCTAGGATCACCCCCGTCTCGGTTGCAGTAGAGAGGGACGGATAGGTTTAGGCGACGTTCGGACTGCTCACGGTATGTATCTCATGCGGTGTGACTGCTGTCAAAATATTCGAACGGCAAGCTGCGTGTGAGCTGGAATACGTCAAGATCTGGAATATGTGCCGTGGTTAGAAGGACGTGTGAGATGGACCACAACAAGAGGCGCACCAGAGGTTTAAGACAAGCTGGATCCACCGTGGTGAAGCACACCAAGGGTAGGTAGCTCAATTGCCCATTTCCTGTGAGCAATACTGACACTCGTTCATCTGCAGGATCCTGGCACATCGAAACTAGGCTGTGGTCGTCGTTGTGGACTCGGAGGAAGAGGCGGCGGGAGATGCCGAGGAGCGAGCTGAATGGATGACGGGCGCCTTTTGAAGTGTACGGCCACCTGCGCAGTCTGTGTGTCTTGGGTTGAGACTGTGCTCTCTCCAGCTCTCTCCTCCTCCACATACCCTCTCCATCGTCCTATCCGATGAGCTCTGCAGGTGGCCTCTCAAGACGCCGTGTTCCCGCCTCTGTCTCTACTGGCAACAACGACGAAGACGTCGACGGCTCCTGGGGCTTCAACGGCTCCGCCTCTGCCAACGGCGGCGGCTCTGGGTCCATCTCGCGCAGCGACTCTCTACAGTCCCCTCCGCTACATGCTGGCTCGGCGTTTGAAGGCGGGAGCAAGATTGCGTACGANCCGCGGGACCTGGAGCGTGAAGACGAGGATGCGCGCCTCGGTGGGCGGCCGCCACGACTGACGATCATGGAGGAGGTCCTCCTCCTCGGCCTCAAGGACAAACAAGTGCGTCGATCGTTCACTGCTCTCTAGAACCGTGCTCTGTGGGTCAACGACGATCTCGCTCGTTCGTGCGTCTTTGTCGGGTTCGGGAACTGTGGACATGCGCGACGGTTCGGTATCTAGGTTTGGCTCACATGCGTGTCGTCCTTCCCAGGGATACCTCTCATTCTGGAACGACAACATTTCGTACGNCCTCCGGGGGTGCATTCTGATAGAGCTCGCGCTCCGGCGACGTATAGGGCTCGTGCGGGACCCGAACCGGCGCGTGCTCCCCCTGGCTGAGCGGATCGTAGAAGTACTCGACGAACGACAGACGGGGGAGACGATACTAGACGAGGCGCTTCGGATGATGAAGGGGCAGGAGCCGCAGGAGCGGATGTCAGTGAACAGCTGGATAGATCTTCTGAGCGGTGAGTACATCACTCGGGCGGCCGCGTACGGGGAGGGGGCGGCGTTGGTGCGGTGGAACGATGCGCACGAGACTGACACGATGGGAACACACAGGAGAGACGTGGAACGTGATGAAGATCGGGTTCCAGCTGAAGCAGGTGCGGGAGCGGCTTGCGAAGGGGCTGGTGGACAAGGGGGTGCTGCGGACGGAGAAACGAAACTTTCTGCTGTTCGACATGGCGACGCACCCGGTGGCGGACGTGCGGACGAAGGAGGGGATCGTGACGCGGGTGGTGTCGCTGCTGACGTCGACGACGTCTGCGGTGCCGGGGAACGCGCTGGACAAGGAGGGGACGCAGTGCCGGGTGATGCGGGCGGTGTGCCTAGTGTGCGCGGCGTACGCGGCGAGCGTGCTGGACAATGCGTTTGGGCGACTGACGTACGAGGACCGGGAGGCGGCGTTCCAGCGGTGCGACGAGATCCTGGCCGAGTTTTCCGCGTGGCCGTTTGGGAGCAGTAGCGGGGGCGGGGGTGCGGGGCGAGCAGGGGCAGCACGGCGGCGAGAGGGAGCGCGGATTGGGATGGGGAGCGGGGGGGTGAGTTCGCGGGAGGTGGTGCTGGGGCTTGTGCAGGAGGTGAAGAAGGAGATGCAGGGCGAGGAGGACGTCTGCTTTGAGCTCGTGGCCGGCGTGCTCGAGGTTCTCTCAAAACTGGACTCGCTCCTCTAGCTCTACCCCTTATTATTATCTTCAAGAAGCTCAGGCTTATTACTCTATTCACCACGGATGACGACAGCCTGTTCCTGAATGTATACTACTAGGATGGCGATTTTAAACTGTCGCGTACTCAATCCACCGGGAGAGTGAGACCGGGTAAACGATTCGATGCTCGCCGTTGTCGACGACGACGACGAGGGCGAGAGAGGACGGTGGCAATAGGTGAGGGGATAGAGGGAATTGAATTGAATTCGATCCGACGGGCGTTGCTCACGACGTCCACCATCAGCCCATCTCCCTAGCCCTCCTCCTCCTCTTCCTTCTCTTCCTCCCCCACCTCCCTCTCCGTCCTTCCCCCGCTCGTGCCTCTTATGCAGGCCGCTCGCTACTCTGCCGACCCAGACGANCCCCCTGGCCGCCGCTCTTGCCCCGCCCCCTGGCGAGACCCCCGCAGAACGCGACGAACGGCTCCGACGCGAGGACGAAGCGAAGCGTATCAGCGACGAAATTGACGAGAGGCTCAAACACGACAGAGCCGCATACAAGAGACACAAGTCCACCTTCAAGCTCCTTCTCCTCGGCCAGAGCGAATCTGGTACGCCCTCTTCCTCCCCACTCTCCCCTCGCCACCNTCCCCCTCCCTCGCCCTGCGCGCCCTGTCCTCCATCTTTCCACACAGCCCGCTCCGAACTCCCCGTACCGCTCATATACACACAGCACCCGTCCTCTTCCCACTTTCACTCATCTCACCCACAAACGCTGACCTCCTCCTCCAGGAAAATCNCACTACTCTCAAAAGTACGCCCCCGCCCGCTATTCCGCTTCCCACACGCTCACCTGCGCCCACACAGACTTCCAGCTCGCGTTCGCACCAAAGGCATGGCGTGCAGAACGCGCCTCCTGGCGCGCCGTCATCCAGCTCAACCTCGTCCGCTCCATCAATCTCATCCTCGACATCCTCTCCCAAGAAATGTCAAAGGCCGCGCCACAGCCCACCTCCCCCGTCTCCTCCCCTTTCCTCCGCCCTCTCACTTCCCAGGGCAGGTATATCGCCCCAGACCAGCCCTCGTCCCCATCATCCTCCCCTTCCACCACCGCCCCTGCCTCCTCCATATCAAACTCTAGCAGCGCGACCAACACAGACCCTTCCAGCCCTGCAAGCGAGCGCTCCTCTTCTCCCCCTCCTTTCCAGTTCACAAACACCCACGCCCTCCTGAAGCTCCGTCTGGTGCCCTTGCGCCGTGTCGAGGCAGACCTCAAGCAACTCATTGGTGCCGCCACAGACGAGTTCGCGCCCGACACCTCTGTCACCTTCGGCCAGGCCGAAGAGGCCAACGCAGCCGTACTCTACGATGGCTCAGCCGCGCGTCGCCGGCCAGCAGAGTTCTACGTCCGCTCCAACGTTTCATGGCGAGAGACGCTCCGTTCCGCGTATCAGGGTCTGCACGGGGACAGCAACGGGGAGCAGCAGTCGAGCGCCACTCTGGATGGCCAGTCAAAGCTCGAGGACGCCACAGAGATCATTGCCAGCTGCGCAGAAGACATGCAGGCCCTCTGGACCGACCCTGTCGTGCGTGAGGTGCTCAAGCGGCGCAAGATTCGAATGGAACAGACTCCCGGATTGTAAGACGCTCTCTGGTCTGTCTCTCCTGAGCGGCGCCCGCTCACTATACTTATGTCAGCTTCCTGGACGACATCGCGCGCATTGCGGTGCGCAACTATGAACCTTCGGACGACGACGTCGTACGCGCGCGCCTGCGCACGCTCGGCGTGCAGGAACACCGGCTTGTCATGGAACGCAGCGGTAAGGCCTTTTGGCGCTCGTCTGCACTACAGAGCTCATCCGCCTCCTTCCTCGTCCCCCCGAATGCGCCGACTGACAGGCGTATCCTCTCTAGCCACCAACGACGTCTCGCGCGAGTGGATGATCTACGACGTCGGCGGCTCGCGAACCTCGGTGTGTGATCCCGCGAGAAACTACCCTACACGTGCATTTGTATTGACCGCGGACATTGCACGCAGCGCGCAGCGTGGTTCCCGTACTTTGACGACGCGAACGCTATCCTCTTCCTCGCGCCCATCTCGTGTTTCGACGAGCTATTGCAGGAAGACCGCCGCGTGAACCGCCTGGAGGATTCATTCCTCCTCTGGAAAGCGATTATCCAGTCCAAGCTCCTCGCAAAGTGCATCATCGTCCGTACGTCCATACCTTCTCCACTTCCGCACGCAACAGTGGCCGGGGCGCTCATTCCATCTTCGCCGCTGCGTATCGGGCGTCAATCTGCGCGTTACAGTGTTCCTGAACAAGTACGACCTGCTCGAGAAGAAGCTCCGAAGCGGCATCCAGGTCAGGAAGTACCTCCCCAGCTTTGGCGACCGCGAAAACTCGGCGCCCGTCCTCGCACAATGTCCGTCGTTCCTTCTTCCCTCTGGTCTTCATACTGACGATTAATTCCGTCGGCAGACCTGCACCAGAAGTTCAAGGACCAGCACCGCGAGCATTCCCCGCAGCCGCGGAGGCCGTTCTACGGATATGTTACGACTGCCATCGTAAGTCCAGCGCGCTCGCACGTCTTCACAGCGCGCTCAGTACGCTCATGATCATCACCGGTGCAGAACACAAAGGCGACCACATCGACACTAGCTGCCGGTGCGTCTGCGCTCTAACCAGACGCCTCCACCGTTCTGCCTGACTGACTGGCGCTCCCTGTGCAGTGCGCGACGGCATCCTCAGGCACAATCTACAAAGGGCCGATTTCGTATGAAGCGCCAGGACCGCTGGGACCAGGATATCATCCACACTATCAACCCACGCAAACATTTTGCTCTCATCAGAATCACATCTATCGGACGGACAGGAACATCACGCCTACGCTCCTACGCTTCCATCATCACCCTGCCCCCATCGACAACGACAACGACATCGACATCTCTATATCCCGTAGCTCTTCTCTCTCACCTATTACTCTATTGGGCGAATACTGCTGCTGTATCTATAGTCGCTACCGCTTGGTTATCACTGTCAGGATTCAGGACCCGGACGGTCGTCGGTTGTCGGTCAAGTCGGTTGGTCGGTCGGGATGGGGACGAGGACGGGGCCCGTTTACTACTTTATTCTCTAATGTACCGCGCACGTCGTAAGTTATACTCTTTCGTTCGGTCGCTTACGCATTGCCATTGCTACACAGGCTGTTATTCCACCCTAGTTGTTTGCTGCAATGTCACCATCTTGTATACCCGTGCCTCTCATACCCTTCATTCCTTCCGGCCGATACTGCTAGTACCCCAGGTAGGAAACGCTGCCCACTACACCAACCTATGGACCCCGAGATGGCGACGTTCAATCCAGAGTAAATATTGATAGCTAATCGAGCAAGTACTACTCTAGTAGTCCACGATAATTGTAACTTCAACATGAGACGGGTGGTATCACAGGTAGAAGGGTATTCCATACACGACCGGCGCTGCGCCGGTCAGATACTTCAGCTTGCAGCTCTCGCGCGCCTTCGCCACCGCACGCACGACGGACGTCCTGCCTGACGCGGACGTACCGTCGTCCGCGCGCCATTGCTTGACGGCGTCTGGGTTCAGGCGAAGGTCGTCGAACACCGACTGCGAGAACTTGTCGATGTCGCGATCGGTCACGTCCCACAGGTTCGCGATGAGCGTCGGGCTGTGACAACGAAATGTAAGTCTCATTTGAGCAAGCTTGCAGCCACGGTAGACTCACCACCCCGCGAGCATGTAGTGATACGGTGTCCCGGTACGGTCGAACTCGCCCATGTATTTCAGGACGCCGGAAGAACATCCCCACAGCATCGTCGCCGCGCACCGCGGCAGGTGACGTATCTTGTGCGAGCGGATGTACTGCTCTGCGCCACCATGACCAAAGTAGCTGTAAAAAGTCCCCATCAGACATACAACCTATCAATTACTCGTCATGTACTCACATCATCAGGTCGCGGTTCGTGAGCGCGTCCACGAACTGCTGCTCGCTTGGCGCACGACCGACGACGCCGTCCCACCCCACGCATTTCATCTCCTTCAGCCAGCCCGCGAACCGCTCTTCGGTGCCCTTCAAGTCGCCGCTCGGGTTCAGCACGAAATACGTCCGGCGCGGGTCGACGATCGCCTGGTCGACCAAGCCCTCTTGTGGCCTGCCGTCCTCCCACTTGCGCCAATGCGAGAACTCGAGCCGGTCGAGGAGGAAGTCGATACTCGGGATCCGGCTCACGCTCCTCCCCCGGAGCACGGGGAGCGACTCCCACGGGATACCTTGCACGTTCTTGTCTAGAACGAGGAAAATATGGCTGTCGTCGTCCTTCGCATGGCCAGCACGTCCCTTGAGCCGCGCCGCGTGCTCCTCGAGCGCGCCCCGCAGCTCGACGACGACCTGGTCCATGTCCACCTCGGAGATCGCGACCGGCACGCCGTGGAACTGGTACAGGTCGAGAATGAAGTAAACGAGGTCCTCGAGCTCTTCGTCGCGGCAGTCGGGCGGCAGTGTGGAGAAACACTCGAGAAGCCCATCGTCAAGCCCGATGCGAGATTTGGGCTTCTTCTCCTGGAATACGAGGCTGCCCTTGAAGACCGCGTCGAGTCGGGTCCTGAGAGCCGCAAGGTCCTCCGGCAGGACGTCTGGCGTTGGCGTGAAAATGGTCTGGCCAAAAACCCACTGAGATACTGTTAAATCACAAGCCATAGATGTTACGTACCTTGAACGCGCCTAGCCAGCAGAACTCAATGTCTCCGAGCAGCTCCTTTAGTCGAGTGTCGAGCTCAGTCCGGGTCTTCCACCATGCTACCCGGGCGTTCCGGTCGTCCTTCTTCACATCTGCGGCTTGACGAGTGCCCTCATCGCTTAGACGGATGATCTCCTGGAGCTCTCTGATCGCATCTTCGTATGTGAGATGCTCGTCTTCCTGACCCTCCCTTCTGCCTTTGAGCGGCAAGCAGAAGATGAGTGGTTTCCGGCCTGCACATTGCCGAGTGACAAACATCGTATGACGGTCCTCAGTAATGCTGACGTTCACGACGGTCCAGTGTGAAGGAAGTTGGTCCGCCTGATTGACGGACATCTTCGCCACGTCAAAGCATTGTGCCTCATAGCGCTTCGCAATTGACTCCCAGTAGGTTTTCAGGTCGACATCATCCATCGGGTCGTCATCCTCCGAATCTGAGAGGATGGAATGGCTGAATCGTGTCGCTGGCTTGGCTTTGTGCTGAGGTGGGAGCGGCGAGCCGTTTGGAGTGATAAGGGGCCATTGAAGGTCGTCCATGGCATTTGCATTGAGGAACTTGTGACGAATGACATCAAGCATCTCGCGACGCAACGTCGTCACCGTTGATGCATCTATGAATTGGTCAGTACGATGACGGCCATGTAAGGAGTCAAGAGACGTCCGACATACCGAGCAACTGAGCGGCTAAGACAGGTGTTTGCACATCGCCCCGACCCAAGCTTGTGCGGAACGTTCTGATCAGCGCGAGACAAACGGCCGCCTCGCGAACGGATGAGACGTGCCCCCGGCGGGCGATGTAACCCATATGCTCCCAGAAGAGCTTCTCGGCAGTTGCCAATGATTCCAACATGTCTTGGGAGGCCGACGAAGGAGCGATGTCGCCGGACATCCCCATAGGAATAGTCATCGCTAGGTGGTCAGTCAGTACATGGCGTCGTCAATCACCGCATGCTTAGGACCTACCGGATTCTGCTAGAGAGCTGAGGAACATGTCGGCACGGAACCGCGAGTACACCTCATCAAGAGTGAGCTTGGCACGTAGAGCAATTTCTTCCGCCTAATGGGATCCAATCAGCGCGAGAGTAAATGATGTACGTCGAAGTCATGTACCTTGGCGTCGGCCGTTTGAGGCAGCTTCGCAAAGCGCTGCAGGAGGTTATTATACTCCTCACCGACCTCGTGCAGAAGCGAGATGTGGTGCCTTAACAGCCTTGCAAGTAATGTAGGCGCAAGGATGCTCTCGCCCGTCGAGAGCTGAGAAGTGTTGGCCCTCGGAGACGCGACAAGGCTTTTACGTGCACTTTACCCAGATTCGTCAGTACCCTCAGATCACTCAATGCAAGTTTGCACTTACCCGCTTGCCCCATCAAGAGTCGCAAACACGGTTCCAAGCTCATCCAACAGACTCATCGCCTCCTCAAACAGTACCTGCGCGCCCTTCTTATCGGCACTCAACTGGCTATACCTTCCTTGGAGCCTGCGGATCTCTGCGGCGTCCGGACCCTTCAAGTGCATGACGAGCTCTGCCGCCTCCATGAGTGAAGCGTGTCCGGCCTGGAGCTGCCCAAGCTGAATCTGCAGTTCGCCCTGTTGTGCAAGGGCACGGCTGACCATCACAGGTGCATGTAGCGCCTCCGCGAGGTCCTTCGTCTGCTGAGCGAAGAACTCAGCTTCACGCGCGGAGCCTCTAGCAGCGTATGCTTGTGACAACGCGAGGAGTGTTGACAATAGCCCTTCGGCGAGTCTCCATCCCGACGAGTCGAGAAATGCTTGCGCTCTACTTGCCTGAGGAGAGAGCACTCGCGTCTCTTGTATTTCGGCAATCGGCTTGTCCTGATCTGAACGCTTCGGCACCTCGAAAGGATTGTCTTCCGTTGTAGGCTTAGGCGCCGATGGCTGTAGGCGAGCGAGCGTGTCGATGGCACGATTCCACAGGCGAAGAGCTTGGAGTAGTCCTTCGAGAGATGACGTTGGATCATCCTGCATCGCATGTCACGTTAGTCTCACGGTATCATCAGTTCAGGGATGAAACAGACTCACTCTCGTATCCTGGATGGTGGCGTAGGCTAGTGCGGCCTCTGCGGCACGTTCAAGCAACGCAGTGCGTACTCGGATGCGTTGAGCTGTGGGGAGACCCTTCTCCTCCACGACAAAGTCAGCAGCAGTAGCGACTGCGTCGCAGTACGTCAAGGACCTGTGCCTCCAAATATTAGTCACCTCTTAGGGGGAAATATAGAGCACTCACGCTTTGAGAACTTCACCCATCAACGCCTGTGCTTCGGCGTACCGCAGAAGGAATAGTATAACGGTCTCTTGGGATAGCGTTCCGCTGCGTATAGCAGGCAGAACGTGTCCTAACACGGACACCGCCTTCTCCGCACGTCCAAGCTTGACGTATTCGTGTGCGCTGTCGATCGTGAGAGAGACATATACTGCATTCGCTGTCAGCAGCTGAACCAAAGCAAAACATCGGGCGCAAAATCACCTTCAGATGCAACACCAATATGGCGTTCAGTCAACCGGCGTGCGGCGTTGAGCAGCTGCACTCGAGCAAGCACATGACCAACGAGCCCCACCAAGTGAGATACCATTCCTGCCAACTGGACGTTAGGAAACCCAGGAAGAGCCGTATCCGGTGTGCACGCACTGATCAATTTCATGAGCCTTCCGAAGTCGTCGAACTCCATCTGGCCTTGGATGTTCGTAGCCGGGGCGCCGCCCCGGGGAGGGCTAATCATCGCGGTATTGAGCGAGACGGGATCGAGAGCTATCGTAACGTCAGGCCGCCGATACTACGGGCATTAGGCAGAAAGAACGAACCTCGACGTTTCTTGGGCGTAGTAGGTGCGGCCATTGTCTTCGCCGAGCGAGTCCTAGCACTTGCTGCCCGACCCTTGGTCGCCGTGGTCGCAGCTGGCGCATTTGCAGTTGCGCTCCTGGTTGTCCGCCCTCCCCTCTTCGCAACCTCCGCTTTCCTGCCGGCTTCAGATTTCTTGAGCTGCTGAGGCGACTTGCCGACAGATTGCCTTGGGGCCGGGTGGGGTACCATACTCTTCAGCACTTTGCATGCGTCTTCAACGTGCGCTACAACCGCAGATGAAAGCTCCGAGTCGTGCGCTTTGTGCGCATGGGCGGCAAGCCATAGATGTGTGGATGCAAGGAACTCGTTGGCGAACTTCGCCAGAGTTGCATCTTCCTTCGCGTCCTGCGTTCCTTGTCAGAAGTCGACCATCAAGGGAACAGATTTCGGAGACGCACCTCAGCGGCCAACATCGCTTGTAGTTGCTCACCAAGCTGGTATGCGGCGACGTACTGGCCTTGGCTGGTCTCGCCGTAATAGTTCATCTCCAGTCGTCGCACCATCACCCTGGCGCCGCGCGCAGCACAACCTGCGTCTTCGTACGCCCTCGCTGCACTAGAAGCGATCGCGTCCATGGCTTCCTTCACGCCCGTCTTCCACCTGCACTCCTCCAGGCTTACCAACTGCCGCTCCATCAGCGTGCCAGCGATAAGGGCCGCCGTGCGTGTGTCCTCGAAAGAGTTCATGAAGCCCGTCCATGCGGAGACCGGCACCTGTTCAGGAGGCCGGAAGAGTTCACAGGTAGCCATATACGTGACCCGGTCGACCAGCGCAGCAAGGTGTTTCATCGGCGGCGCGCCATCGAACAAGACAGATGGCGCAGTATTGGAGGCTACTTCGGTGAAGCGGTGGATAGCGTATGGGAAGGATATGATGCTCTTGATGAAGGCGGCATACGCGAGCTACAGAAAGAGTGAACAGAGCCGTCATAATGATAGTGCAAATGTACTTACCTGTCGGTCCCCCGTTTTCGCGTGACACACCCCCAACAACTCCCAACGTCGGTACAGTTGCTCTTCCAGCTGCTGCCACACGTCTTTCTTCCCATCTCCCTCAGCTGGCTCGCCTGCGCGGACCGCGTCCTTGTACTTCGTCAGCGCGCGCTCAGCATGCTCACAAGCAGCCTCAAGGAATGGGACCGCGTGCGCAAGGCGAGTACTCTGATGCAGCTGGACTGCAAAGTTGTAATACGCACCCGCAATGCAGCGTGTGTAGTTTGCGAGCTGCGAGCCAGCCAAACGCGAAGACTGAGATCTGTCAACTGCCTCGGATGCGTTGGATACTAGCGCAACTGCGCGTTCAAAGTACGTCCTGGCGCGAATGTAGGTGTCCGGGTTGTTGAGAACAAAGGCGATGCGCGCGAGCACGAAAAGGCTTTCCACAGCGCCTGTTACCGCTGTCGAAGTATACACGTCCCGCTGTACCGACACATGAGTATGCATAGTGGATAGAGACTGCGACTCGCACCTTCTCGCAGAGAACATCGATGATTTGCTCGAGAACGCCGCGGACGCATGTTCGCACCTCAGATGGGCACTCTGTGTCCGCGTTAGTTGGTGGCTCTACAATTTTGACAGCTGCACGACGCAGTCTCTCGAGGCCACGCTTCACGCGATCGTGGTCATCTCCCGACTGTGCTAGAGATGCTCCGCATCGCGGGATGGCTTTAGACGCTTCTTGCAGTTTCTCAGCTATATCCGACGCGTGTTCTGCACGGGTGTCAGCAGGAGAACGCAGACGATGACATGAGCTGACGCACCTGGCCATGCCTCGACGATAGCCAGGGCGCGAGCGAGGATGGTGCATAGGGCAGACGTTTCGATGACTGCGCGATCTTCTTCAGTCCCATCCCGACCGTTAGCATCACGTGTGAACTTGCTAATCCGGTCGAGTGTGTATAGATCCCCAGCCTGCGAATCACAGGGTTATAACACCAATCTCGGCCGGACGTGAAACTCACACCATACCTGCTTGGCAAATCTACTCCAATACTCGCAAAAGCGAGCAAACGCCTGGCCAGACATGAATTCCGCGCTGTCTGGACGTTGCTCGACGGAGGCAGCGATTCGATCAGAACCGTCGAGCACGGTCTTCACGCCGTCATTCGCTTTGATGAAGTCGGTGTTGGCAAAGGCTGCCGTGAACTTGATGACCTGTTCCCAGAATGTGTTGGCCGCAATGACGGACGGCCGGGTGTGAGCCAAGCACAACAGTGAGTATATCCGGAGTGAGTACGCCGATGTAGGGTCGCCGACCAGAGAAGAGGCATAACGAGACGTCAGAGTGTAGGCGCGAGTGAAGGTATGGTCATGCTGCTTGTCAGGTAAGCCAGAGAGCGTAGAGGCCCAGAGCAGTAAGGTAGGCCGAGTGGAGTCGTACAAGATAGCGAGCAGCCCGGAGATGTCAGTAGCAGTGTGAAGAGCGATTGTGAGAGCGTAGAGCAGATAGGTAGAGATGAGAGTAAGATGGTGTTCTGATGGTGTGGATTCGAGTAAAGGGAGAGAGAGCAAGTCGTAAAGGGAGGATGCAGAGGGAGCAGGGCTCGGGTGAGAGTAGAGGGAAATGAGGGGCGTTCGCATATCTTGAAGCACTCCTGAGGCCGCTTGATACTGGAGGAATGTGAGTTGGGTTCATAGAAAACAGTGGGGACTCACCATTTCCAAGGCTATGAGCTTCCCAACAATGCTCGACGCAGCACGCTCGACATCGACCTCACCTGGATTAAGCTCTCTAAGGACGTTCAGCTCTTTGCGCGCAGTAGCAGCATGCTTTGTCGCGGATGCAGCTGTGGTGCGATCCGACTTGGCTTGAGAGGCTTTCCAGCCTGATTCTGCAATCGTCGAGAGACTTTTGGAAGCGGCGTTGATGGTACGCATGGCGCTAGCCATGCGCTGTTGCGGCGTAGTATCGACATCTCTTGCCTTGCCCTTGGTGTCTGATAGCGAGAGTTTCGTCGCGAGCTTGTCTGCGAGATCATCGGGGGAGACGGATGCCGCTGCCGCCTTTGAAGACTTTGAGGATGAAGAGGCTGTCCGAGTGGTTCGGGTAGTTGTTGTGCGTGTCTTCGTCGTAGGCGGCATCTATAGTGAAGGTACAGAAAGCGAGAGGCGAGAAGACGGCGTGGATGGATGGATGGTGGAGAGAAAGAGGAGGAGGGCGTGGCTGGTGAAGCGAACTGTCCACGCGTTGGTCCACGTGACCGCGATCGGCCTCATAGCAGAGACGCGTCAACAGCACCAAACAACGCGTCTTGCCTCTCGACCGCCATGGCCGTCTCTCCGCAGCCCACGTCCTCCATTCGCCCACACGACGAGCAGCAGTATCTAGACCTCATTCGAAATGTACTAGACACAGGCGCAATCCGCCCAGATCGCACGGGCACAGGCACGCTCTCCATCTTCGCACCTCCCAACCTCCGCTTCTCCCTCGAAAACGATACTCTGCCCCTTCTCACCACCAAGCGCACCTTCCTTCGCGGAATAGTCGAGGAACTACTTTGGTTTATACGCGGATGCACCGATTCCAAGCAACTCTCCGCCAAAGGCGTCAAAATATGGGACGGTAATGGCTCCAAGGAGTTCCTCGAGAAACGCGGCCTTGGCCACAGGCAAGAGGGAGATCTTGGCCCCGTTTATGGTTTCCAATGGAGACATTTCGGTGCCCAATACGAGGACTGCGACGCAGACTACGCTGGGAAAGGTGTCGATCAGCTGCAGGAGTGCATAGACAAGATCAAGCACAATCCTACTGACCGCCGTATCATCCTCAGCGCATGGAATCCCGCAGGTCCGTGGCGTTACCACCTCTATTCCGCACTAGTCTGACTGTGTGCGCCAAACAGATATACCTCAGATGGCTCTTCCGCCTTGCCATATGATGTGCCAGTTCTATGTCCATCTCCCACCCGCTGATGATCCCACTGCGAAACCAAAACTATCCTGCCTCATGTACCAACGCTCCGCTGACCTTGGCCTCGGCATTCCTTTCAACATCGCCTCCTACGCACTTCTCACACATATGGTCGCCCATGTGACCGATACTGTCCCCCATGAGCTCATCATCCAGCTCGGGGATGCTCACGTCTATCGCGATCACGTCGCTGCGCTCAAAGTACAGCTCGAGCGGGAGCCAAGACCTTTCCCCAAGATCAAGTGGCTGCGCAAAGTCGATAACATTGATGACTTCAAGACGGAGGACTTCGTCGTCGAGGGTTACGACCCACACCCGAGCATCGCGATGAAGATGAGCGTGTAGGATGGGTCCGAATCCGATGTATTCTAGTTGTGCGGTTGCTGTTCAGTCGCCTTCCTGTTGCATACTTGTAACATTTTAAGTGTAGAATCGGTCCTCTGTATACCACTCCCCGTGATTCCCGCCGTCCGGACCCCTTTTGAGCGCGCCTTTGTTAGCTGACCTAGGGTGACTTCGCGTTACCGTAGCCAGAATTGACATTCCAGGCAACATATGATGCAACGATGTGCCTTATGGTCGCAACCAATATAAGGCGTAAGTCTCTTGCCGCTTCAGTTGCAGGAACGAAATCTCTAACGTTAAAACGCCTCTCAGGTTTCAGAGTAACAGCCCTTGTTCTCGAGGTACACTTAGTAAGTGTAGCGTACTTAGACCATGGCTATGTACTAATCTAATTCCACGCAAAGCAGGTCCAGACTGGGAAGAAGTCCGGCCCGCCACACACGCGACCATCAACAAGAGTAGACATCATGGCTCAAACGATAACTGTCATGAACAACTCGCATAGTACATCCAAACCACGCATAATCACACATTCCAACACGACGAAAGGAAGAACAAACACTCTTCAACCACGCCCAACGAGGGCGGCAACCCTGAACATCTTCAACGCCTGACAGCCCGTGCGATCCCCCACCGCAACCACTTCTGCTGCCCGCGTACGATGCCCCATCATCATCACTACCACACTCTTCAGAGCTGCTACTGATCCATGGATGCGCTGAGCCAAGGAGTTGAGCTCGAGGTCGCGCAGGTACTCCTCCGACCGCGTCAACGACACCGCCGACGCTGGCATGCCCCGCTCATACGGGTACACCCCGCGGAAGTTGCACCCCAAGCAAAGTCCGAACCTCTCGATCGAGAGCGGCTGGAGCGCGTTGATCAATGAGTCCTGCGTTGCACACGAACCAGGTCAGCGGACTGCGCAAATGGATATGTGACTACAGACATGTACTCACCAAAGCAGCTGCGACGCCGGCGTTGCCCTTCTTTCCAGAATCTCCGTCCAGCATGAGCATGATCTCCAGCGACCTCAACTGCGCCGCATATGGGGCGCGCATGGCCGCTGCAAACGCGCGTCCAGCGAGCATGTCCAGAGGGAACTGCTCGAGCGAGAGAATCGTAGGCTGCGTATCGGATAGAACGGACCCCAGCATCTTCGGCGCATCGATGTCGCACGTCACGCGCAGCTCTTTCACGCGACATTGCAGCGCGAGGACGTAGAGCGTGCCCAGAGTGCCGTCGCAGCACTCGAGTGTTTGAGACCACAGTCCGCGCTGGAGCTGCAGCAAGACGTTGGCCTCGCGGTTCGCCTCGAATTTCGCGGGGTTACAGTCAAGCAGCTCCTCGTACTCGTGCGGCGAGGTGCGAAGCCGGAGAGCGGTGATGTTTGGGAACGCGCGGACATAGTCGGACGTGAAGGGGATGTCTGCGTCGGTGAAGGCCACGGATTTCAGTTTGGGGTATCGCGGGGTCGATGCCATCTCCTCGGTCCAGATTGTCTGAATGCCCTGTCCGCTGAGGTGGACAAGCGAATCCTGGAAGTTACGGAGGAGAGAGATGGGGTTCAAGCACGTCGCCGGATCGTCATCCTCCTCTTCATTGTCGTCGTGCGGTTCGATCTCCAGCGTGACGTCCGTCAGCTTGGCACGCATCTTACTCAAGAGCATCCGGCTGAGAGGACCGACGCCGAGGAGCGTGAGGTGAGTGAGAGTGGATAGAGCCGCGAAAGCTACGACGAGGCTCCGGTTGGTAGTAGACGCGAGGAGCTCCTCTGGGTCCTCGATGGTGAGATGAGTGACGCCTGCAGCACACGCGGGGCCCCTCAGGTACGTGACGAGAGCGCGGGCGACTCGGACGGAAAGAGAGCCGGTGCTGAACTGGAGCATTTTTGACGTAGAGGACAGCACAGGGTCAGTGATGAAGCTGAGGACATCCTCCTCCTCGGAGAACACGACGAAATTGCCAGTCATAGTGGGGAGAGCATTGAAGACGGTGTGAATCGGCATAATGGAAGAGCGGCAGGGAGTGGAGGGCGGTGCGTGTCGAGGGTGTATGGAAGACTCGATCCCGAGTTGAGAGACTGGATACCATTGCTCTGCGTGGATTTATGGCCAAGGAATGCCCTTCGAAGTGCGACAAAGCGGACAAAGAGGCATTGGCCTGTGTAAGAACGTGGTTGCGCTTACCGTAACAAAGGGCGTTGTCGTCCCTTTGACCTTCAAAGCACTATCCTCAGGCTGTGCGGTATTCCCTGATCATATGGGACTACCATGCGCAAGGTCACTCCCCGTATAACCGACGCGGGGAGAATTGAACCGAGATAATATGAGATGAACCAATTCGACAAGTGGGCGAGCGGTAGGTATGGAACGACTCGTCCATGTAGGTCTCCATAGCGTCTTGTTCATTGGTAGTGTGGTATAGCCTGCTAAGTATCCGGAAACTGCAATAATATCAACATTCAAAATCTGGGACGCAGCGGTGCACGACGGGGAAGGTGGTAGACCATGGAAACATGGACACACAGCCTGATAGGGCATATTAACGGCGACGAGAAAGCGAAATTGGAGCGCGATATTCGCGTCATACCAGTTCAACCACCACCTTCGGATACTGTCTGATCACCTTGTGAGTCTGACCAAGAGTGCCACCGGCGGAAGCGTAGCAGTACCCAACCCTTCGATAAACATCTCTGCCATCGTCCGACCCCGCACTCGGCCAAGTGTCTCGCTCCGTCGGAGTGACCACAAGACCTTGCACATCGCCAGAAGCATCCTCCACGAGGGGTACGACCCACAACTCTTGTCCGGGTCCGTCCTCGTCGCGGTCGGTATCGCAGATGAATGCAAGACGCTCGTCACGCGCTGAGAGAGAGCGTGTCTTGGCGCGCCGTGCTCCTTGCATAGGTGGCTCGATTGTCACTCTGCCGGAATCGTCCCACTTGCCTCGTAGAAAGTAGGCAGAAAGGACGAGGGATCCGCCAACGACCTGACCAAAAGGGAGCTTCTTGTCGTGGAGCTTGACTGCGCACTCGACCACTTCTGCCAGGCCGTGCGCGGGCTCGAACCTGTCGCCCGTCATCCCGTGCTTCGTCTGACCGTCAACGGATGCCCATGACCACGAAGGGGCACGATATCGATTCGAAGTCGAACGCGCCATTGTACGACCAGTTCGCCGCCACAGGAGATCTTGAAAGAGCGTGTCGTGCCAAAGACCAGCGAGGTAATCCGGACCGAGTGTAGACGCGAACATCTCTGCCAGGCCAGCGATAGCGACGAGTTTGTCGGACGAATCAGAGAGTGCGCGAGTGGAATAGTCGTGGAGAACCTTCCACCACGTCTCGAGGACCTCCTTCCACTCATCGGATCCACGCGCGACCCGTCGTTTGGGATGAAAGGTGGCATCTGGTAGTCGCGGCACGTCCCACGTCTCCTCGTACAGGTCTCCACCAACATTCCGAGTCTCGGTATGGCATCGGAGATGGAGTGCGTCGGCTTTGAAGACGAGGGAGCGGGTAGACAACATCCTCTCTTGCAAGCACCATCCTCTCGCTTCGGTGTGGCTTGTAGGGGTTTCCTTGTTGTTCCGAGTCACATGGACTTCGGGTTCACCGCTCGAAAGATCAGTCCAGTACGCCTTGCCAACCCGCGCTCTCCCCGGCGGCCGACCTACGGGACTACCCACGAAATCAACGAAGGGCAGCAAGGCGACAGGTTCAAGAGAAAGCCGCTGGTCCTTCAAGAAGCCCTCGGATACGTTCGCTGCGCTGCAGGCGTCGATGGTAAGCAAGGCATAACGGTAGACATCTCGCATGCGGGCTAATTCGCGGCTGACATCCCTCCTCGAGTCCTGAATGATGCACAGGCTGTCGATCCACAAATACCGAGCCCCGAGCGCACGAGTAACACGGATGGCATCGCGGATCGTCCGTGGGAGTGTCGCACGTCTGATCCTCCTCATGTAGTCGGACAGGTTGGCCTTAGTAGTCCGATGAGGCTGACCGTCGGGACCCCAGACATAACTGAGCGCGATATACGGCCCGCGCGTGCTGGCATCGGTCTCAATGATGCGCAGGCGGTCCGGGTTGGAGCAATCGATGAGTCGGGTCGGGAGGGGGGCGGATCCAACGGGGTACGGAGTGATTGCTTGGCACTTGGGATGGTCGCGGACGCATTGCTTGACGTAGGCCGCAGCCGTTGCCAGCACGTCAGGAGCCTCGTCTGGGGGAATGCACGACTTGGCTTCCGAGTCATTCCAGGGTACAGGAGAGTCTTCTGGCGGGTTACATCAATGTCAGAATGACGAGGGGGTATGCCATGCCCCAGACAATCCGGCTACGGACCTTCCGTTGTGTATACTTGAAATCTTCGGCCAAGATCGTTCACGACGACAACAATCTCCTCCCAGAGGAGCTTGGAGTCAGAACGTTCCCTAGTAGGACATCCTACTCGAACATGTACTTGGGGAATAGGCCAGGGGTCGTCGGGCTGCTCTCTCAGATCCTCCAGGAATTGATCCTCTAGAAATTGGCACCAAAGACATCCGGAGTGGGCGCACTTCAACCACGCCGACAAGGCGATGGTGTACTCATATCCTCCAGCCCAACATATACAGTGACGGACTTGGTCCCGATACCACCTGATTGGATCACTGGAGATCCCGAATCGCCTGGCGAAGACGCCTTCCCAAGCGATCACACAGATCGACCCTGGTCTAGGAGGTAACACCATAAGGCTTGGTGTGCGACAGTAGAGTTGAGTGAAGGTGAATGATTGGCGGGCGAGTGGGCGAACGAGTCGTAGAACGAGAGCAGTAAGCTGTGGAGTAGAGGCAAAGGAAGGGGAGGAGCGCGTTGCGAGCTGCGATAATGATCAGGGAGAATATATGTGCTCTGGCATTACCCTTGCCTCACGGCCTGAACGTGGGCAGGGATCGTCTCTTCTCTATCTGAGGGTCCTGGAAGCTGCTGCAACGGGTATGCTACGGTACACCTGTCAAAAGTAGCGCTAACGCACCATCAGTAATGTTTTCATGCCAGACCGGAGATGGAATTGTTGATCGTACCACGGAAACACCATGAGTATACACAGTCAGGTCGGCAGCTGCGCACGCGCGTACGCGTACGCCTGCAGACTCGTGCACCCTTGGGTCAACGTTGAGATGCCGCCCTTGACATGAGCTGGCAACACTTGACCATGTCCTGTAATCTCGATGTTGAGCCTCTACCTACCAGAGAGCATCAGCGGGGTCTAACAAAGCTGAGAACACGGCTGATTCGCCGTCGACACAGTAGAGAGTAGTACAACTTGGTAAGGCAGTATTGGCGGCCTCGTCCGGGTGGGTCGAAGGGTGGAGGCACCGGCTAGCGTGCTGGAAGAACATAGAAAGTGTATAAAGTGTCCGAAGCAAGGCCTAATGGTCTAGAAGTATGATACTCGCTTTGGGTGTTTGCCGATTGCGAGTGGTCCTGGGTTCAATTCCCAGTTAGGCCCTCTTTTTTTTCCTCTTCCCCTCGCTCGAGTTCTCAGTCGCCGGCGTCTATCTTCTTTTCCTCAGGCGGCCAGTCTTACGTTCCTCCAGAGCACATCGTCCTCCCAAGAACATATCTCAGCCAGTATCATGACCCTGCGACGCATATTTTTGTTGGAATCCGACCGATATATTACTATTAGACGGACCGTTCACCACCCAATTGTCAACAGTCAGACCGAACAATATTGATTCGCTCCCCACTAGTANCCCCCCAAGGCGATGCTCTGGAGTGCACTACCAGGCGTGGTGACCGCCGCTCACAAGGATACTGTGCAAGGTACCAGGTAAGTCGATTGTTCTATGAAGCTCCCGGGAACGGCCTCTTGACTTACTCGCTGCCCGTGCAGAACGAACTCGCATCACTTGCTAGCCATACCGCCGCGCCACGCAGTTCGTCCGGCCGTCCGATACGACCCATCGGGTTGTAGTCGCACCACATCTGGAGACACTCTGGTCGCTTTGACAAGAATTGGCTCGTCATGCTGAATGGTTACGTTGTCTCGAGTCAGCAACGACCCAGCTGCAAGGTGGGAGAGATCGCTCCTACCTCGTATTGATGTACCCGGGACTGATCGTATTCACTCTGATACGCTTCGGAGCTAGTTCGCATGCCATACTGCGTGCCATCTGCAGCACCGCAGACTTGGACGTGTTGTACGACACCCATGGGTGGCCCTGACAGACGATCGTTGCTCCGTGCTGCTAGACTCAAGAATCCATTGGTTTGTGACCCACCTGATTCGCGCCGTGGCCGCTGATGCTCGCGATCATGATGATACTTCCGCCATTGTCGAATTTCGCCATCTGTCGGCCCGCAGCTTGCGCCGTGAACAGGACGCCATCGACGTTCACCGCCAGCACCTGTTGGGCGCTGTAACTCAATCACTCACATGGCCGTACATATTAACACACTTACCTCACGGAACCGTTCAGCAGGATAATCCAAGCACGACATGTCGCCTTTCAGAATTCCCGCTGCGGCAACACATACGTCCATACGACCCTCCCTGCTCCCGATGCTCTCGCCTACCTTCCACATGGCTTCCTGGGAGCGACTCAGCATACATTGCACTCCGCCACGCTGGTATAACTCACCTGGTCGGTCACGTCGGCACTGAGGTACTCCAACCGGCCCTCGCCTCGCTTGCCTTTCATCTTCTGGACGTATGCTTGCACCTTTGTGAACTCGTCGCCAGGCTGCTTCGGCAAATCGAGACAGTACACCGCTCGCGCGCCCGCTTCCGCAATTGCCATGGCCATCTCCAGCCCGATGCCGCGGTTAGCACCGGTGACAAGCGCAACGCGATCGGCGAGCGAAAACTCATGCTCGAAGATGGTCGGTGTAGCACCTGCCAGTCGTCCAGTTATACGGTGAGTGAGCGTCGTTCATGCGTCAAAGAAAGCATATCGTACGGTCAGACGACGGCGCTTGCAAAGTTCTGGCCACACCCACAGGGCCGTACGCCGGGAGAGCTCCCGTCATGCGGTCTTTTGCGGACGCAGCAGAGCGGATGCACGCGCTGCTGGAGAAGCGACTACGTCCCAGCTTGAGAGCAGAGTGCGCAGGTGTCTTGTGCATCATCCGTATCCCAGTGCGTGCGAACATGGGGGCAATGTACTCTGAGGGCAGTTTGGGAATCACGGCGGTAGGGGAGCTATCGCGCTCTTTATACACTTACTGATTCACGAAGCTGTCCACAGCCGAGGGTAGTCCATGTACACGTGCTACTCAGAAGGTGTTAGACTCGAGTCATGGGTGCGGTCGCCTGAGCAGCAGAAGCACCCAGAGCTGGTCCCATGAATGCATGTTACATCATAACCCTCTCGTGAAGCGAGTTAAAGAGAGAAAACGGCAGAGCTCGTCAAAGAGCCTCAGCGCTGTGGGAGCTAGGGAGTACGTTGTGTCACCAGCATTGCTACGCTCTGCGTCACACCGGCAGCTCGGAGCTTCTACTAACGGCACCTCACAGTCTTAGGACCTAGCTAGATTAGCAACTCGATACACATATCGTGCACCACGGCGCTCACCTCAGCGGCGCTCTGTGTCTACTGCAGAGGGATCAGCTGGAACTTCACAGGCTATTTCCATAGTCATCGATGTGCCCTCCAACGCGTAGGTCAAGACCGCTTCGATGAGTTCCGTCGGAAGCCATTGAAACGCCTTGGATGCGTACACCGCCTTTCTGTACCAGTACGCCTGCTGTAGAGTGCACCGGGTTAAGTGGGTTGATGAGGAAGAACGTGAGCATTAGGACTCCAATCTCACGATGTTGTGATCCCGTGAAATGGTGGATACCAAAGACGTTCATACCCACCACTGAACGATTTGGCGAGAGCATAGGCCACCAGAGCTGCATCCGGCACGAACTCTCATACTCCGGAAACGTGAAGGCTCCACGCCGGTTCAGAGCGCTGTCGCTGCGCCAGCGGTTGAGTATCCCTTTTAGTTCTGAGTACTCTCCTTTGCCGAGTCGGGGATACAGTTCAATCAACATATATCAGACGGCGCGTGTTCCATCGAACATCATATTTCGTGGGCCGTGATACAAGGGCGTAGTTTTACAAGTCACATGAACTTGAGAACCAACAATGGCATGGTCTGGGACTCGGAGACATCTAGTTCAGCCAACGCGGAATTACAAACACCAAACATACGAACTGCCAACTTCCGCGGCCCAAGTGCGATGCCTGCACACATGTTTAGGGGGCTATATCCAACGAATCAGAACGTAGGCCTGCCTAAATGAATCTGCACACACGTACATTCAACGGACGCGAGTCCTCACGTCGTACCACTTGGCACCCTGCTTCTTTACGCCCAAGAACTCCTTCACTGCCTTGACGTCTTCCGCAGTGAGTGGGGCGTTGAGGATTTCTTCCGAACTGTTATCCTTGAAGGCAAATAGCCACATCACATCGGGATGCGTGACTAGGAATCCGGGACGGTGCAGACGAGGGAGGTTGGGAAACCTCTTGTAAACGCGGTGACCAATGTAGTCCATGGTGAAGGGCGTCAGACTTTTGATGGACTCGCGATACACCTCCGGAGGGAGCTGCTCGCGCCTGCCGGGATGGTACTCCTCGTAGAAGAGCTCTGACCACCGTTTGATGCAATCCTCGTCGAGCTGAACCGCCAACGCTTGGGTTATCCGAGGTCGTCGTGAGGACTTGGCGATAGAGAAGCTGGATTGAGTACTAGGGTGAGATATAGAGGAGGAGGAACTAGGAGACATGGTGGATGAGATTGAGATCCGTGATCCGTGGGCCGTGGCTCGCTCCGGTGATATCGGGGCTGGCTGACTAAGCGTAGCGAAGTGCATCCGAGTCGTGTTGTTCAAACGTTTTGCAAGTTGAGGTCGAACAAGTTGAACTTGCCTTAGAACGGGCGGGCGGCGCCGCCCCGAATCCGATTCTTCAAAGCAGCACGAGATAACACGCCGTGTAACTTTTATCAGTCAGTTTGTGGAAGTGGTTTTGTTATGCCTTATAACAGGTGGGCGGCGCCGCCCCGTTGAATCACTGGCAGATTATTATACTTGCTTAGTGGAAATGCAATGGAAGGCCACAGGCCCGCGCCAACATAGCTGCAGATCAACGTTACTACGGAACTGCATTAACCCTCAGTACCATCTGGACCCTAGTCTGATCCTACGTCGTGGTTTACTACAGCGACGGCGATGGTACTGACTGTCACTTGCAGACGGTGCCCGCACAGCATGGTTGCAATAACATACGGTGTCAGACAAAGTGCAGCACACGACGTCATACAGCGCTCACCATACCGCAAGCTTGAGTAAAGGCCAGATGAGCTGGTCAAAGTATTGGACTACACTGCGCGAGGTGGATCAGCGAAACTTTCATGGGAACTTCACAATGGCAGAAGCAAATGGGCGAACTGTCTGGGCGAAAGCGGGCTTGATGTTGACTTCAAGACACCGTTGACCGAATACAATAGCAGGCGAGAATATGATAGGGCCTGGAATCTCCGCGTGCAAGGGATCAGTGAAAGAATGTCGCTCAACTCGAACTAGTAACTCCTTCACCGTCACGAGTGAGGGGTTCAAGGTTTACGCTCGAACGAGCGACTGTGATAACGGCATGCAAGGGATCAAGACACGCACATGCCACACAGGGCAGCTGAATGGACACAGCAGGGTTACATGCATCCGTCCATTCCCGAAGAAAGCGAGCTTCATCAGTCGGCGACACAGGCGAAGGGGGAAAGTCGTGTCGTGTACCGAGTCACGAAGTGTTGCGTTGAGAGAAGGTGCGAAGGACCTCAGACACAAAGAAATTCTGAAGGACAACTACAACAATGCTGAAGTAGCGCTTTAACAAGATCGTTGCCTGTACAGCACAAACGTGTGCATAAACGATGCGCATCTGCAATAGCAGCAACGTCGCGAATCACGAGGGACGGGAGAATGGAACTGAATGGCAGACGTGCAGCGACAGGAGATTCTGACGAAGAACACATGGAAACCGCGACGTCATATAATATATTGATAGTACGTGACAAACCGAACACGACAGACGGACCTGTTGCCCGCGACCGCACAGAAACCACGCAGATCATCAACATCTAGTTCGACGCATGCACGCACAGAACTGCGAGTGGGAGAAGCACGAAAGCAGTCATCCAACAAAGCGAGAACAGTAAGCACCACAGGACAAGAAACACATACGTGTTTGCCAAAAGTGTCTGCAATGCCTGACGACGATCGAGTTGCAGGACCGCTCATACCATGCTGCTTCGATATACCTTGCTTCTCAGTCAGAGCAGAGAAAGCAGGTGCGAAAGTGGCATACGAAGAGCCACACAACGAGGACGAGAGAGACAAATGGACATAGCGTCCGACTGCGCACAGTGTGCAACATATTCCGCGGAACCGCATCACCAAAAGCAAGCTCGAACAGCGCGAGCGACTGTACTTCAAACAATGAAGAGGATCTGTGGAGGTGTGAGAAGGTGCGAAAACAAAGAGAAAACAACATACCGTGCCATGGTGGACAAGATCTAGCAACTGCGAACGACAACAACAACAGGAGAATGACATTGACACAAGGAACAGGAGACTCGGGGAAGGTCGGAGAGCCATCGGGTCCGACGGGTACAGAAAATGCACGTGACGATGGTAGAGCTCAACGCCGTAAGATAACCTAAGATAACCGATTCTATGGGAAGAATCGGAACGTCAACGGTCCTGTCAAGTCTTCTGTAGACTGATCCATCAAACCCCGTATAAACATCATGCGATGAGTGTTTTATGCATCGTGACAATATCCATGATGATTCATCCATCATGTCAGAGCGCAGAGCACAAGCGGCTGCTCCTCAGGTGAAGACGAAGGTGAGCTCTCAATGCCGCCTGTGTGCTGACGGCTACGATGACAAGTGATTCCGTGTACAGACAACTTAGCCCTGGTGGATCTATTTACGCAGACCGACATGACCGTTCCCGATAGGTTTGCCGTAGACAAGTTCCCAGACATCACACTTGCGCACATCCAAGTCCCTCGCAAGACGCGCCCTGGGGGCCCCAACTCCCAAGACTCAGAGTATTTGAACTGGGACCGCCGCCTGGGCGCACAAGCGTTTCATCAATGCTTCCCGCTTATCGGCGAACTCAGGAGGGCGCCTGGTCGTGGCATTCATTCCGCTGAAAGATACGACAGCTCGCGGCTCGAGCTTCTCGGAGACGCCCTGCTGGACCTCGTCACTTACCTGGCTATATACTGCCACTCAAGCTCACGCTCTCTCTCTCTCCCTCTCATGTCTGAACACGGAGCTATCAGCTATCAGATCATAGGCCAGGTCTCATTTCGACAACAGGTACCTCAGTGCTCGCACATCGCGAAAGGCGCCTCGAACACCTCATTATTGTGCGCAACAATGAACTGCGCTCTCTCTTTCATGAGCTCCTCGCGGTCGTCTACCGCTTGCTCCAACGTAATCGCGCCCTCCAGCGCGTATTCCAAGATCGTCTCGACGAGTTCCACAGGAAGCTTTCGGAACGGCTTCGCGTTGTAGATCACGTCTCTGTACCAGTGGGCCTGCTGCGGAGGGACGACGCTGGTGGAGTGCACCGGAGTAAGCGGATCGACGAGAAAGAGCGCGAGGATCTTCCGATGGCCAGGACGGGACCGGTCTGCGAGTTCGAACGGGGCGACGCGGTGCTGATAGATGTTCGGGAAGACGATGCACTTGTCCTCCTGCGCGACGATGTGCCCGAGTTGTTGGTTGAGCGCGTGCCCATCTGTGACGCCGCAGACAACCAGATAGCCCTTGTGGCCCCACTGCCCGTAGCCAAGGAACGTCGCTCCATTGCATTCGCCATCGCCGACCGCCGCTCGGAACATGAGCTTAGACTCGGTGATGTTGTCGCTGTCATAGTAGTATAGGCCCGTCGCGACAATCTTCTCGTTCGCCATGCCTTCCACATGCCACGAACCACCGTCGTAGGTCGGCTTCTCGGGGGTAAGAACGATGTTCGCCATCTTGACGATGACCTGAATCGTCCGCCCCCTGAGGCTAAACGAGACGCGCCCCTCCTCACTCGGAAGCTGGAAAGGGAGAGCGTCGGGGATGTCTGGCCAGTGGTTCAATCGCTCCCAAGAGTCCATCTCGGAAGTACCGTGTTCCAGCTCTTCCGGGCGTGAGTCGTATTCGCGACAATACCACCCCTGGGGTTCGATAGGGAAGATGGGTGGAGGAGAGGGGCTGAGCTGGTCGGACAGCGTACGTTCGAACAGCGGAACGAAACGCTCAAGGATGGAGCTAATCGTCTGGTATCCAGCGGCATTGTCCACAGGGTGGAGGTTATTGATGTAACCTTTGGACGTGACGCGACCATCTGCAGCGACTGCAAAGTCTGTCGGGAGCCACTGGTACGCTTTGGAGACGGTGAAGTCGAACGGGAGGCGCTCGTCGGTTGACTGGCGCGTCCAGATGTCCTGAGCACGTTTCTCGATGTCTGGCCGTTGGTGGAAGTACTCTTCCTCTGTTAGGCGCCTCAGGACGTCCGTGTGCCCGGGCTGGGGATCGAGCACGAAGGAGCGCCCGATGCGTAGACAGAACAGAGAGGGGTGTACTAGGTCGAGGACTTGGTTGTTCGAGCCAGGGTGCCAATCCTGCTGATCTTCTGGAACATCTTCAAGTTTGCTCGCTAGATCGCGGATGCCACCCTTCAGAGGAGCAGGGATGAGAGCGGAAGCCTCGTACACCATTGGAATGGTGGTTGGCTGAATGACGGAATCTGTGAATCAGGCTGTATGCATATTCGTAGGATCGTGGCTTACCATGGTTCCCGTCTCCGGGTCACGTTGGCCAGCGACGTACCGCAACTGGTCGAACAAGTGATTCAATTGGGCCTCAGTGATCGGGTCGCGCGGCCATTGCTTCTCTCCAGAGCCTTCGTCGAATCGAGCATCCCCGGCCCAGAAGCGTTGGATCATCTCGTTGTCGAAGTCGACGATCTCGGCCCTCCAGCGCGCAACGATGTTCGCATCGTGCACCTTCCACCACCATTGAGGTTTAGCGTGGATTTCTCGCGCGAAGCGGCGGAGGCGGAGTTCGACGAGCGGGACTGGATTGTTGAGAATAAAAGTAAACGGAGAAGGGAACTCGAGCTTGGGTTGGGCCGGAGGTTGTACGGCGATCGCAGGACCGGTTGTGGTTGTAGTATCCATGGATGAGCTGTACGAATTCGAAGATGACCAGGTACTGCTGATGGAAACGCAGGTACTGGTACTTATAGAGCCATGCAAGATCGGATATGTGGACGAGCGTGGCTGAGCGGTGATTGCCGCAGGAGGCAAAGGAGTCTTGCGCCGAGTGTGCGAAGACTAGGTGCTAAAGGGAGGGGCCGTACCTGTCTACGCGAGGGGTCATGAGACAGAAGAACATCGTGCAGGACTCCGGAGACATACCAGATGCGATGAATATGCAATATGCGGAGCATTGCCTGCGCGAGGCGTACGTGCGTCGATCGCGGAACGATAAGAGGCGCCTGAATCAACCAAATCCGCCAGGATTGAGGACATCATCCCGGCGGTTAGAAACGTGAAGAGCCCCCAAGCCTCCAATCTGCATGTTGCGCAGATGGCCCCCAACGCGAACGACCGGGATGACGCGATGGCGAGGGTTAGCGACTTGAAGGATCGCGTGCAAGCATGATTCTAGTTACATAAACACGTTCCTACCATGACCATATTGTCGCCCTGATTCGGAGTGTCAAGTCTGCTAGGGTGCATGAGAGTTTGTAGAACGAGTGTGTATGGTCGAAGCCAAGTACAGTGTGTAGCGCTCACTAGGAGACACGGAGAGACGCTCATGCCGGGTCCTTGTCAAGTACCTTCATGTAGTACTATGTGCCGCTACATGCTACTGACTGACTTGCATCATAACTCGTATTTTTACACGCTCTACAGTGACCAAGGTCAGGGGAAGAGACATGTGAACTGGTGCTTTATCAGCTCGACGATGACACCATCTTGCGTCCCCACCACGCATTACTGAACTCAATGTCTCCATGCATCCCTGGGAAGGAGGTATATAAGCATCCATACCTCAAGATACTGAGCCCACACGCCACCCTCACCAACCTCACATCATGCCAGAGAGAATCGTTCTGTACACTGCCAAGGTATGCTCCTCACCGGACACGGAACACATAGAGCAGTTGCTGACCTGACTTATAGATCTGCCCGTACGCTCAGAGGGTGCATTAGGCCGTCTCGTTTTTGAATGAGAGGACGTTAACCTCGATTCGGGTTATCCACAGGCAGAGATAGCCCTCTTAGAAGCGAAGGCGCCCAACGTTCAATACCAGATCGACCTCCAAAACAAACCCGAGTGGTACGCCCCCAAAGTCAACCCCGCAAGTAAGGTGTGTGAATATAACGATCGCGTCTACGAGACCTCGCCGTGATACAATGCCTTCCAGGTTCCGGCTATCGCCTATGGCGGCCCAGACGTTCCCCCGGACCAGCCTTCTCCTGAGTCTGTCAAACTTGCCGAATCCCTCATCCTCGTCGAGTTCATCGCCGACCTCTTCCCCGAATCTGGCATCCTGCCCACAGACCCCGTCCTCCGCGCAAAGACGCGATTCTTCATCGACGGCGTGTCAACCAAGTTCGTCCCAGCGTGGCACGCGTATAGCCAGGGCAAGTCCTCCGCCGAGGAATTCTACAAGGCCGTCGAGTATCTCCAAAGCCTTCTCCCCACCGAAGGTTACGCGATTGGCCCTTACTCTGCTGCAGACATCGCCATATCGCCTTTCCTTGGACGTGCTCGCGTTACCCTCTTGAACGACTTTGGCGGGTATCCCGCCGGTGAAGGCCCGAAGGTCCTCGAGGCTCTCAGCTCAGGCAGCGGGCGTTTCGCTCGGTTCGGCAAGTACCTCTCCGATGTCCTTGCGAGAGACAGCTTCAAAGCTACTTTTGATGAGGTGACGTACCCTGCGTGTATCCGTGCGCAATGACTGTTGACATGACATTGCGTATCAGGCGTATATTACCGAGAGGTACACAGCACGCTTCGCCAACCTTCGCAAATGACTAGAGCCGATGTTGTGACTGCAGCCATCACGAAAGGGAAGCGAAGTCAACCTATTTGTACGAGTAACTCAGATCCGACATGTGCATCACACCGAGAAGATGATGTTTGACGACTTTGCGTTATTCAACGAATCATTGCTATGCTACAGATAGTTGTGGAAAACTCTAAGCAGGAAAAAGCCCCTATTCCTGACGAACGTGAACGAAAACAGAGCCGCAGATCGAGAACACTTTTAGAAACACGCAGTCCGTAGGCAGACCCTCCTCCGTGGCCATTATACCATTAGCCCCGTCTTTGACGAGGCATCCTTCTCGTTCGTCGAGCTGCCCGAGGAGTCCGTCGTATCGTTGAAGATACTGCCCGTATGCGTCATCGAGCGGCGGATGTGCTCGATACGGCTGTAGCTGCGTACGAGCGGCTGCGCGCCGGTTTGCGACACGCCCGAGGGTACGCGCTCGATGAAGAAGACGTCATCGAGCTGGCGAGCGGGCCAGCCAGCGTATGCGGCGCCTGCCATCGCCGTCTCGCCAGACGTGAGAAGCGTGTGCTCGCAAAGCATCGAGTGCTCGTCCATCGATGCGCCGGAAAGGAGACGTGAGCCAGCGCGCATCGCAGATCTATGAGAGAATGATGAGCGCCATATCAAGCAATGTCTACAACAAAGAGACTTACGAGGACCCAATGTGGAGCTTGTTGAGCGAGAAATTACCGCGCGAGTTGATGTGTGCCACGACCGAGCAGTCGTCAATCGCGACACGGTCACCCATCTCGACGAGGTCAGGC
This sequence comes from Trametes cubensis, assembly GCA_029747595.1. Taxonomy (NCBI): domain Eukaryota; kingdom Fungi; phylum Basidiomycota; class Agaricomycetes; order Polyporales; family Polyporaceae; genus Trametes; species Trametes cubensis. The sequence continues at coordinate 45,470 of JAPEVG010000147.1, forward strand.
TCGGTCATCAGACCGACCTTTCCGCCTGCGAAGATCGAGCAGTTCTTGCCGATCTTCGCGCCCATCGCGCGGAGGTACCAAACGAAGTACACAGAGCCAGAGATACCGCCCAGGATGCCGCCGTTGTCGAAGCCACGATGCAGCGGTTTGGCGACAGTGAGGTGCAACTGCCAGCGTTGGCAGTACGAGCTCTGGTCCCAGTCGTAGCGACCCTCGCGCCGACGGCCGATGATGAGCCACTTGGTGCCGATGACCCAGAAGAGCATAAGAACCGACATTGAGCTGAGGACGAGGATGAAGCACGCGGCGACGAGACCGAAGAGGATGAAGAGTTCCGACGCGGTCCCGTTGAAGAGGTGGAGGCCCGGGTAGTGGATACGGATGCCGTTGACGATCTGCGTGACCGCGACGGGGCCCATCGCCCAGAACGCCGCACTGGACGCGCTGATGGTGAAGTAGATGATGAGGAGTAGCCAGTAGGGGTAGACGAAGTAGGACGCCTCATGATCGTAGAACGCGCGTCCGAACGGTGTCGATTGCACCTCGTCAGTGGTCTCCTTGTTCGGCTTACCGAAGCAGACTGCCTCGCCGCGATCGTTGCCCATCCACACGGAACCGTCTCCGTATTCGCCGTTGCGCTTGCCGAGGGCACCGGAGCCCATGACGACCTTGCGGCCGACCCTTGTGCCAGGCATAAGGACACAGCGGTCCGCAATCATCGACCCCGAGCCAATAGTGACCTTCGCAGAGCCGATGGAGTCGGTGGTGAAGATCTCGGAGCGCGAACCGAAGACGACGTTGTCGCCGATCTCGAGCAGCTCCGGGTCGGGGCAATACACGCCTGAGCCAGGCCAGTAGACGCGCTTGCCAATCTTCGCGCCCATGCCACGGTAGATGATCGATGTCATCTCGTAGTGCGAGCCGATGAGGTCGAACGCTGACTTGATCGTCTGCTGGTTGAGAATGGAGTTGTAGATGTACCGGCGGGTGAGCGTCCACTGCGACATCTCCTCGACGAGCATCTCCCTGTGGAAGCCGAGGGTGCGCTTGACGAGAATGCCGAGGAAGACTTGGATAACGGACGGGAACAGTTCACGGCAGATGCGAGCAAGCGTATGCCAACCGATCCGAGTGGGCGATGCGAACCAGCGGATGATCGCCTGGAGGTTGGTCAGGCCATTGGCGCCGATCGTCTGAGTGAGTAGGCCAGCGAGCGCGGCGAACCAGGGGATATATGAGATGAACCAAACGACGAAGATGATGGGTCCTGCGACGAAGAGCTTCATGATCCAGTGTGGGTCAGGGACCTCGGTGCGGTTGAGTTGGACGTAGTCGTCGGGCGATGGTTCGTCGAACGATGACATGTGAGGTCCGTACACTGCGCCCTCAGGGATGATGGCACCAGGGCTGATATTGGTGTACGTGTTCACCGCGGCGTTCTTGCCGACGACGATTGGATCGAGGCGGAAGAAGCCGTCCCGCTCAACGCAGAAACCGCGCACGAGGGCTTTATCGATGCGGCAGCCATCCTCGAGGTAGAGCAGGTCGAACTCGGCGAGCCGCGCGGACTTCTCAATTTTGACGTTCTTGCCGATGTGCGCGCCCATGAGACGATAGTAGAGGAACTCCAGCTTGGGGTGCACAGCGAAAATGCCACGGCCTGCAATGCGAACGAACTGGTTCGTAATCCACCAGCGAAGGTGATAGTTGCTCCAGAACCGGTAGGTGCCCGGTCGGTACCTGCCAATGACGACCCACTTGAAGATGATAGCGGTGATCGGGCACACAATACGGGCGAGGAGACGTGCCGAAACGATAGCAGTGATGAGCGCACCGACACGCTCCCAGTAGCTGACTCCGATGAAGCCGCTAAACCGAGAGAGGATGTAGAGCAACGCCGTCCACGTGAACGCGGTCTTCATGGGATGGAACACGACGACTGGCAGGGCCTGCACGATGAGCGCCAAGGGATGCGTCTGCGGACGTCCCTTATCCGACTCGACCAGCTGCGGAATGAATGAGCATACCACGAAAACCATCTAGAAGAGGTGAACGTACCGTGCTAGCGTTCGAGCTTATACTGCAACGGTGGATGGCTGACTTCTCGGACGCAGTAGTCCGCCGTCCTGCAACCGTCTCGCCAGAGGCCTCCTGCTCAATGAGCTCCGCGATCCCGTTGATGGTGCTGCTCGTGAAGATGTCGGACACCTTGAGAGTCACGCCCATATCCTTCCGGATCTGGTGCGCAAGACGACCAAGAAGGAGGGAGTTGCCGCCGATGAGGAAGAAATCGCTATCACCCGCGATGGTACCCGCGTCCTTCTCAAGCAAGTCAGCGATGATGTCACGGACAAGTAGAGCGCGCGGCGACAGGCTAGAGGCGTTGCGCCGCTTGATCTCTGCCTCCATGAACTCCCAATCAACACTACCATCCTTCTTGCGCTCGAGCAAGTTCTCGAAGATGTAGAGAGGGTCTGGCATGCTGTAGCCGGGGACGTGCCCGAGAAGGATGGTAGTGAGCTTCTGAGGGGTGAGCTCGGAAATGGGGGTGACAGAGACGAGTGCCTCGGGGGCACCTGCTTCGGAGATGCGGATGTCGACCTCCTGAACGCCCTGAATCTTGAGGATCTCCTCCTCGAGAAGCTTGACATCGGGGACGACGCGCGTGCAAGGGATGGGCTCGGAGAGCGGAACGTTCTTGTCCGGAGCGGTCGCCTCGAAGTAGCGAAGCACCGCAGGCGTGTCATCAGTCATGGTAGGGATACCGAGACGCGGCGCGAGCTTGATACGAAGCGGCTTTCCGGCGTTGTTTTTCGGCAGGTCGTTCATGTAGACGATGACGAATGGCCACTTCGAAGGGTGCAGCTGGACTTTGAGGAGGTCGAGCAACTCCGCTAGACCGATGCGAGGCTGATCAGGCTGAGGAACGATGACGACACCGATTGTCTCCTGCAGGACGTCGTGCTCGATAGAGAACGCAATGGTAGCCTTGACGCGTTCCTTGGCAAGAGCGGTGATAGCCTCTTCGATTTCGAAGGGCGAGATGACCTCACCTCCCTTGTTGATGATCTCCTTCGAGCGACCCGTGATGAAGAGGTAGCCGTCCTTGTCCATGAAACCAACGTCGCCACCATCGAACCAGCCCTCTGAGGAGAAGGACGAAGTGTCGAGGGGCTTGCCGATTTCCTTCTCGTAGCCGCTGAAGGTGGGAAGACCGCGGAAACACACCGCACCGGTGGAACCGACCGCCATTTCGCGCTCCAGGTTGAAGGGATCACGAATGGACATGTAAGGCCCGCACGCGATACCCGAACAACCAGGACGGTCGAGCCGGTAGTTGGTGGGAGGGGACGCGATAGGCATGCACTCCGTCATGCCGTACGAGGGCAGAATGACAGCGCCGAACGTGTCCTTCAGCTCTTGAGCGAGCGAGGGTAGGAGACCACCTGCTGCATTGGCGATCATGCGGATGCGAGTGTCGGTGGAGGGGTGAATGTGTGAAGGTCGGGAGGTAAGGATGGCGTGGTGCATAGTTGGCGCAGCGTAGTACCTGAATGCAGGGTCAGACAAGGGTGAGTATGGCGAAGTGCTGTGAACTTACCAGGTAGCACCACGTTCCATGACGATGGGCCAGAAGGCCACATCATCGAAACCAGCGCACATGATAGCGGAGCCGCCCGAAAACATCGGGGCCCAGAGGTTGCGGATGATACCTCCTACGTGAAACAGAGGCATCATGTTCACTGTAAACATCCGTTAGCATATCGCGAATGACATAAGAGCATTTCGCAGCAACTTACTGTTCACATCGTCCGTAGACAGATCCCACGACTTAGAGACACAGCAAGTGCCAACGATAAGACAACGAAGATTATAAGGTACGACCTTAACGCTTCATGTCAGCGTAATCGAGTTATTATAGCGGGAAAGATCTCACCTTCTTCTTTCCGCTAGTTCCAGACGTATGCAGGACGAGTGACTGCTCCTCAAGATTGTGAAGTCGCGAGGGGGGGAGGGAGCTCGTAGATGATCTGGTCCCACTCCTCCTCGTCTTCACTGTCGGTCATCACCGACATGTCGAAGAAGCCGGCGGGACCAAGATTCCGCGCGTGCACGAAGATGATCTCCGCGCCAAGCTCTTTCCGCAATTTGCGCAACTCCAGACGACCTACCGCATCCTTCGTGGTGACAACCGCCTTTGCCTTCAACCGATGTGCGTCCTCCGCCAACTCACCCGCTGTGCAGTTGAAATTGACGGGCGCACCGGTGTGATAGCTGGCGATGGACATGATCGCTAGTGCGTTCTCCGCACCGGTGGGAAGGACGATCATGATTCGGTCGTTGGGCCCTAATCGCTCGTGAAGCCCAGAGGTTGGTAGCGCAAAGTTCTTGACGTGGTCGTGAAGCATGGCATGCGTGAGCGGTGGTCGTGTCATGTCGGGGGAGAAGAGTGCGGGTCGATCTGTTGACGCAAGGCAGTCGAGCAAGGTCTTGACACGGCCATTGTCGGTGACGACTTCGGCGATCTGGTCGCCCAGAGACTGTCCTGCAGGCGGGGGCGGAAGGTCGTTAAGGAAATCAAGGGGAACTGACATCGTGCAAGGACTTAGAGCGAGCGAAGAGCGAAGGTGAAGGGGGTAAAAAGTGAGGGAGTCTAAGACGAAGAGTGAGCGCGTTGATGAGGGCCCCTGGCCACGACGCGGGACCATATATCATCGTGGAGACGTATCCGCTCGGGGGGTGCAAAACGCTCTGGACTCATCGCCAATACGGGAAATCCGCGCTGCTCTCCACCCAGAGTAGAAGACGTGCGTGGCGGGTAGCGGAGTAATGCCAGCGAGAGTGCTCTCGCCTGTTATCAGGTCCTTCGACGCCGGCAGTAGAAAGTTCCATGCTGAAACCAGGCCTAGAAAGCCTCGAGAAAATTAGCAAGTCGACAGATTAGAGCTATTCTGAAGCTTACGACGGACCAATGGCATGCGGAAAGAGACCCAGGACGAGCGGGAGAAAGAGGCGTGTTCTGCATTTCCTGAGCGGCTGCGACCGATTAGGAAGGTGAGGTAGTTGTGAGCCGAGCACACACTGGGGCGGGCCGATCGCTGAATCTCGTACACACAGATCCGATCGTGAATATGCGATACTTCCGCGCCGAGCGTCGGTCCTCGTTGGCTGCAGTGTGGGCCATATCCCAATCCACTGCCCATGGCCGGCGCTGACCAAATCCGAGCCGTCGGCGTCGTTCCTGGAACGATCGGTACGATAACATCCCGACATTACGTCCTAGCCAGTCAGAAATCAAACTCGCCGGGTTTCATGGTGAGTTGGACAGAAATCGGTGTCACCTCATCAGTGCAGTTCGCCACCACATATGACCACACTACAACAGAGCGTTAGTCGACGCAAACAAGGATATATGATGCAAGTGCACACATACGACGAGTGGAGTGAGAACGAGCTCCAAGGATCGGGGCGCCGCGTTCGACGGCAAACACGAGCCCGAACTTTTCGGATGTGCGTATATCCACCATTCCACCACGGAGCGGCATTCAGCGAAGGCCTAGTCGGGTACCTTCGGGTCCCATGTCCTCCAAAGTTGAGCCTCTATCAAAGAAAAGACCTGTCGAGAACCCAAGCGGTAGCCTGTCCGTCGTCTCGCCGGTCACTAGTGTCGTGTTCGACCAGTACCGCCCTGTTTCAACGCGCAAATACTCAAAGTCCAGAAGATACGAAAGGCCCGGCGGCCCGCCACATTCCCAAAAGTGGCACTTCCGCACCCTGGACAACGCAGTATGAATCTTTGCCTATGCCAGGCGGGCCCCTGGGTAGCCGCTGACGTGCCTTGCCACCTGGCGGAGCGGTCGGGGCCGTGGTCCACGCACAAGCAATGCCGAAATGAACGTCGTTGGGGAGACGGAGCTCCACCGCGGGACTCGAGGGGGAGTTGGAGTAGCAGACCTGAGCCTGGTATGTACATCCGTAGCTGGGACATTCTCGAGCGCAAGGGCCTAGGCCGTGCGTCTTGTACTTGCACGTCGTCTTCGGTGACCTTCCCTCGTTACGACGGATGAAGTGAGTTAATGTATGCGGCGCTGGTGAAATGGAGTTGGTCGGACCTACATCGCTTAGGTGTCACAGGCTGATCTTGGCGATGGTTGACGAATTCGCGTCAGCAGAACAGCAACGGTTGTTCGAAACATAAGTTGTGCAAATACTGAGATGTCTCGACGAGTTCAAGTAAGTATGCCTCGACAGACGGCTCTGTTCATGAGCTGGTGAGCGTCGTAGTAAAGGTCGGCGCCAGCGGCCAAATCCCGATTTCCGTTGCGTTCCCTCGTGGCAAAGTGTGACATAGCAGGTCACGATCTACTGAACGTCTCCGAGTCCTCAGTAATGGGGTTTACTTGGTGTCCCTCGAATATCAGTCTGAACGTGAAACTTACAGAGGGGCAGAATGGCTTGAACGAAATTTACGAGTACTTCAAGACCGATATCTCATACATAATAATACAACAATCCTAGAACATGACAATACAACTTCCCGTACTACTAGCTGCATATAGCACACGGCATTGCCCATTTGCGATCTCTCGAGGTAGGCCTCTTTGAATCATGGCAGATGGGATTCTGTCACGATGTGTCCATGCGATCCACACCCTTCCCCTTATGCCCATTCTGTGTAGATTCTCTGGCTCCGACTTGTTCTAGGAGGACTTTGACGTCCTCCGCGCTCCCAACGTCGTATGCCGCAGCAGCAGCAGCGCTCACAGCCGAGCTGCCCTCCCCAAACCCGCTCGCACTCGGCTCGCCCTTCGCCTTCTCCTTTGCGCGTTGCATGAGCTGCTCTACCGCCCAGTTGATGTACCCAGTCTTGCTCGTCTCCCACGGCCGCTTGCCCGGCTCGGGTACGATCCCAGGTTCGAATACGGCGGATGAAGGGTCGAGCGGTGGGAGGGAGGACACTGCGTCGAACATGGCGTGGAACTCGTTCGGCAAGGAAAGGAGGGCTTGCATCTGCGGTGCTCGGAGGAACGCAAGTCGCTCTAGCCGCTCTCGAGAACGCTCGAGATCCTTGGCAGATCGGCGGACTGCACGGGTGAATAGTCGTTTGAGCTTGCGTTGCTGTCAAACATACGTGCATAAGGACTTGAATAGGCTGTGAACGCAAGCTTCGTGAACATACCGCGTGCACCTTCCGCCGTAGCTCGTCAATCTCCGCAAGCAGCTCCGCCTCTTTCTCGGGCGGCTCCTCGAGGTTCAGCCCAGCTTGGTGTGGTGCAACGATGGGCAGATCCGCGGGAATGGCAAAGATGTTCCGCATTGACCAGGCTTCAAAGAAGTCAAAGGCCACATCAACGTGCGATTCAAGCAACGTCTGGAACGAAACCAAGCCCTGTTCTATCTCCTGCGTCGGGTCCCACTCCGCTGTCTTCTCCGCGCGCGCATCCGCCCAGCGCTGAAGGAATTGCTCCATCGCGTCGACGCTCTGCTTTGCCTCGTCATTGGCGACGTTGATGATATCATCGAGTAAGAATTGTGGGATGAAGCCAAGAAGTTCTGGGAGGAGGACAGAAGGGACAGTGGGTGGTGGAGGTGGAGGTGCTGCTGCGGGAACGCTGCTGCTCATGGTGGAAGAGATAGAGGCGTGACGCCGTTGACGCGTCGGCGACGCGTCGTGAACGCGTCGTGTGACACGCGTCACACAGGCAGCGACCTTGGTCCTTGAGTGAGACTCTGCTCTTGCCATGACCACGACCAGTGGTAGTACCAGCTACTCCGCCTCCTCCTTTACACCTGAGTAACTCTTATCGGAATGCGCGCTATCATGCATACTCTTTTTCTACCAAACGATAAATAAACTGGAGTGTTCAGAGCTCCTCCGCCTCAATTTTATCACCAGCAGGTGGGTGTGTCCAAGTAGCCGCTAGGTCGCTCGCATTGCGGTTATATTGACAGATGATTCGTCCAGTGATATCGCAAGTAACTTGTTGATGCGTACAGATACATTGGGGCCATCATAGACGATCATATATCGTACACCTGCAAAGCTAACTATTTCCGAGCAGATCCAGCCTGAGCGGGAGCCTTCATATGCACAGTCTTCAAGTCCTTTTCCTCCACAGTCCATGTCTGCACGCCCGTATCCTGCGACCTGCTGATGATCATCCTCTGCCGCTTCAGGGGGTACACCGACATGTCCGTTTGTTCCCTGCTCCCTCCGATGAGATACACCACCTCCTTCTCTCCCGCCCTCAGAGCGTGGGCGCGCACGTTGCTCTCGCCTGATTTGAATCCGAAGAAGTCTCCAGACTGGATGTTCTCCTCCCTAGGCTCGCGGATTTCCTCTCCATCGGCTGCGGTATCGGGCTCCCAAAGGAGGAGCTTCGCGCCCTCGCCGGCGTCAATGATGTAGTACCACTCGTCGTCGTGGGTGTGGTAGTGCAGGGTCGTGCTCGTCGCGCCCGGAGGAAGGCGGCAGAAGTGCACGCCCGTCTTGGTGAGTCCGGTGGTATCCCCGAGGGAGCACGCGTACCGATGGTTGCGGCTATCGACCGGGTGCTCGCGGCGGTCGAGCGAGGCGATAGAGGAGAGCTCCGAAGTGCGTACTAGGTATGGTGGCTTTGCGCTCGAGGAAGACATGGGAAATACGTCCAAGTTGTCTGTGAGGGTGCAGAGGGCTGTACGAAAGGTGCTGGGCACGGTTGGGTAGGCTATCTCGGGTGAGTATATATGGCCGTGGACGCACGGTGAGTCACCTGGAGGTCGTACTTAAAGCTTCGGATACGGAGCTCGTCTCGGCAGACGGGCTTGCGTTCCGGTGTGGGACGTCACCTGTACATATCCTTCAGGAATGTGAATCTTGCCCCGGCACTGGATGGCGAATGCAGTTCTGGTAGAGTATCTGGTCTACCACGCGCAATTCATCTGTACAGTGTACATATGAATAGATGCTATCAGGGTTGCAACGTCCTCGCATCGACTACTGCGTCGCGCTCGAATCTGCCGACCTCCAAAGGCCTCAGGCGTAGGATGAACTTGGGAACATGGAAGCTTGAAGCTTGATCAGGCTCCGCAAAATAGCCGCCGACATATATAGGCGCGTCATATCACGTGCATCCTCCCACCAGGCGACATGGGCGGGAGGAGGCGAGCATGTCTTGAACGGCGACCTTCTCAACGGCTCGGTTCCAAATTATCTTTGTCAGAACGTTGCTAGTGCGACCCTCTTCGTTCCCACCGAAAACGGCTTCGGCCTACCCCTCATGTCCGAGTTCGCTCCCCCGAACATCGCCCCCCCAAGACGACGGCTCGGGCGTCGTCGCGCAGCCCGCGCAAGACGCGCCTGAGCCTGCGCCCATCACCGAGCAGGAGGTCGGCGAGTATCGCGAGCAGGACCGCTTTCTTCCAGTGCGTATTCCCACTCCCAATCACTGACCTTCGACTTACTCTATCCCAGATAGCGAACGTCTCGCGAATCATGAAAGCGTCCGTGCCCGCGACGGCCAAGATCTCAAAGGAGGCCAAGGAGTGTGTCCAGGAGTGCGTGTCCGAGTTCATCTCGTTCATCACGTCCGAGGCCGCGGAGAAGTGCCAGATGGAGAAGCGCAAGACCATCGGTGGAGAGGATATCCTCTACGCGATGGTCACCCTCGGCTTTGAGAACTACGCGGAGACGCTCAAGATCCATTTGGCCAAGCTCAGACAGGTAAGTACTCGTTTTTGCTACTTAAAGGAGGGGGTGTTAGTGGTGTGGAAGCCGCCGTGGTCACGGAAGTGCAGACGAGAAACATGGGCTCATGTGTTGGGTTGGTATTGTAGCATCAAGCGACGCCTGGCGGAAACTCGCGCAATGCCGAAGGAGCGGCAGACGAGTGAGTTCATCGCAAGAAGAACAAACGGGTGACTTCGGTTCGCGCGGCGTACCTGGACTCTAGTGTGTATTGTATTCTTTGTAGACTGGAATGCTGATTTGTTTACCTGTAATTGCGAGCGAGGGCGAAAATGAATGTGTCGATGTAAGCCAGCCATGATAGAGCTTTGTATAGCCAGATCTCATGTCCTGCGGCGGTGGCTTTTGGAACTCAGTCGAGTTGCGCAGAGTACCTTGCGGGACGCGATGTATGCGCAGAGATACTGCAATCGTGATTCTACTCTTTGACAAGGTCGTTACTATCGGTCTAGCTATTTTCGGGCCTCCATACATAGCTGCGGGGAGGTACGCACGAAAATTAGTCATCCATGAGCAGCAGCTTACCAGTATACTCCAAGGCCTTATTGAGACGCCGGGGTCATGGGTCATCTCGTGGCAACGCTTCGGCCTTCCCCTCGGCGTTCGACTCGATTCCTCAGTGCGGTTTGTGAACTTTGTTCTTCACTGAGTTCGAAGCCCGCAGTTAAGTATGCTGATACCGCCTTATCTCACTAAGACATGAACAATCGCCTTTGAGGCGTTCGTGGAGGCACCACCAAGGGCCTACCCACCGTAAGGGACTCCAAAGTCACTGAGCAAGCATTCTAGTAGCGTTGTTCAGCCGCTCAGTCAGGCAATTGGGAGTGTTCAACGCAGGGGCGATTGTGTACAAAAAGTCCACTCAAGCACCATACAGTCCTACAGCAACAGCATCTCCCACCTTGTTCATTACATCCAACTCCTCGTATCTTCACACAGCCACACCATGTCTTCGAACAAGGTCTCCATTTTCCTCACTGGCGCGACCGGTAAGCTCACTTGAGGTTGTGCTCCTCATCCGTGCATCGACGTTGACTGCGATACACAGGCTACGTCGGGGGTTCTGTTCTACAGCGGCTCCTCGACCACCCCAAGGCGGGCACGTTTGACATCAGCGTCATCGTCCGCAATGCCGAGAAGGCCAAGATCCTCAAATCCAAGTTCGGCGTGAACGCGGTTGTTGGTACCCACCAGGATCTCGACAAGCTCGAGGCGCTCGCCGAGAACGCCCATATCGCTTTCCACTGCGTGCGCATCTCCTTTCGAAAGGTCCAATGTCAGGCCAGCTTATATATGTATTTTCAGGCGGATTCGGACGACTTGCCTGCTGCAAAGGCCATCCTGAGCGGCCTTAAGAAGAGGCACGCTAAGCTTGGCGACCTCCCTATCCTCATCCATACCGTACGTGCATCTTCGACCCACCCAATCGCCCGCATGCTCACCTGAATTTCTAGTCCGGCGTGGGCGTCCTCACGGACGAGGCTACCAGCACAGGCCTGTTCGCCACCGAGACCATCTACTCCGACCTCGACGTCGAGCAGCTCAAGTCCATCCCGCCCACCGCGCTTCACCGCGAGGTCGATCTCGCCATCATGGAGGCCGACGAGCAAGGTGATATCCGAGCCCATATCGTCCTTCCTGCGACTATCTACGGTCTCGCACAAGGCTCGCTCTTCGACGCAGGCGTCTCAAACCCACACTCGATCCAAATCCCGTCCCTCATCAAAGCCGCGCTGCAGCGCAAGCAGGCAGGCATGGTCGGCCAGGGCAAGGCCATCTGGCCGGACGTGCACATCGACGATGGTACGCCCCGTCATCCCACGCATTGCAGCTTCAGGCTGATGATCGCAGTCGCCGACCTGTACGCCCTGCTCCTCGACGCGGTTCTGAGCCACCCCGCGACGATCGGGCACGGTTGGGAGGGCTTCTACTTTGCAGAGAACGGCGAGCACAGCTGGTACCAGGTGCAGCGGGCTATCGGCGAGGCGCTAGTCAGGCGCGGGATAACGCAGGATCCCGAGCCGACGCCGTTCACGACGGAGGAGCTGGCCAAATACTTTGGGAGCGAGTCGGTGGGCAGGTACTACAGTGGCTCGAACGCGCGGTGCCGGGCGGAGCGTAGCCGGTCAATTGGCTGGAAGCCGCGGTACACGACGGAGGACTTGTTGAAGAGCGTTGAGTCTGAGATGGCAGTCGTTCTGAAGCAGCAGTCGTAGTGACCACGAGAGGAAGGGGCAGACGCCGGGCTCCGCGGCAGTAACCATAGGTCACTTTTACTCGATAGTCTTCGTCGTGTATGCTGGATTCACAAGACATGTGCTATGGCTTGTCAATGTGAATGTGTAGCGGCGAGTAATAAGCTGATGGGTCGAGAAAACATATGATTGAGAGAGACTGCCTGATCGGGAAGCGTGTACCGGGGGCGTGATTGTGAACCGTAACGTCTTTCTGTCCAGGACGTCCATGTCCTCCTCTGCCACGCTGCGCTACCTCCTCCCGCCTCTGTCCTCCTCAGCTGCCCTCTCTGCTGCGACCTAGTCCACGTCCCCTTCATTTTCGAGCAATACCGCATTCGACTCCTACGCAGCTGCCATCGCTTCCTCCACGCGACTTCATACCCAATCACTCACCATGGCCCACATGCACTTCTCCTGGTCAGACTCCCTTCAGGCAGCCCTCTCATCTTGTCTACCCTGTCTCAAGTCCTCCGATGCTCCCTCCGATGCTGAAGACGAGAACCCCAGCCACCAACGATCCGCCCGACACCAAGGCCTGAACGGTGCTCTCGCACACGTCGTCATCCCTCCGCCCCGTGCACGTCCGGATGAACTCGAAGGCCTTCTCGCTGATGCCTCTGACGACGCCGAGACCCTGTCTCTTCATTCCAACATTGGCAGCGACCGCCGGCGGGGCGGCAAGCACAAGAAGAAGCGGCCTCGGCGCAGTGCGCCCAAGCATATCCGTGTCTTTGGTTTCGACCTCTTTGGTCGCTCACCCGCAATCCAGCTACCCGAGTCCGATGACGAGCGTGGTGATGGGCCAGAAGGAAGAGATGGAACGAGGCCTCGCCCACGCACGATTTCGACTGATACACTCGACTCGGATGCTGCCCCGCTCGACCCCTCCGCCATTGAGCAGCTGAGTGCCGCACGCCACGCAGAGGCCCTCGCGCGCGAAGAGGAGGAGCGGAAGGCGAAGGAGGAGCGCCGGCGCAAACGTCGTGAGAAGCGAGAGCTCAAACGTGCAGCGATGGCACGCGCGCTGGAGCTGCAGGCGAATGGCAACGAGGAGTTTGAGGGCTTCCAGGTGCGTGTTGTCCCTGCAATCTTCTCGTGCACCGCTCATGCCAACATGCTTCACTGTGGCTCTCAGGGGGAGCGGGCCTCTGTACGATGGCCCTCTCCAGCCTTTCTCACCCAGCCTAGGTTCGGGCTCAGGCTCACAATCCGTCTCAGACTCGCAAGAGTTTGGGCCCTTTGCACAGGGCCAGCTCTCGCAGCCGTTCGACGCTGACGCCGCGCTCGCAGCAGAGGCGGAGGCCGACGATGGCGCAGACTTTGGCGGGGAGTCGTACACGCGCCGGCCGCGGAAAAGCACGAGTGGTGGTGGGAGCCGCGGGATGAGCGGAACGCAAACGACGAGCGACACGCGCTCAAGCTCGACTGGTACCTCCCACTCACATTCGTACTCGTACTCGTTCGCGCAAGGGGGCGTTGCGCCGTACAACCACCAATTCTTGGCGCAACAACCACAGCATACCATGCCTATGCCGCGCTCTCCTCTGTCGCCCCACACGGACGGCGTTCCTGCCTCACCCGGAGCATCGCTCAATGGCGCAAAGAAGCACCGGCGCAAATCTACGCGCTCAAAGGCGCACTCCGTCTCTGTTGCAGGCTCCGGCTCCGGCTCGTCCCACGCACCATCTGCAACGGCCTCGCTCGTCTCACCCCCAGGGTCTGACGCACCCGCGCCCACGTCTGCAGCCCGCCATTGGCCACAGGACGGGTTCGAGGGCTTCCCGGGCGAGCTCGGCCATGCCCACGATCAGGAGCTCCAGGCGAGCGTCCCCGCTTCTACCGAGGAGGCCCCTCGTGAGGAGCTGGAGGCCGACGTTGACACGACGCCCCAGCGCAAGTCCGAACCTCTGTCCGTCGCGTCTTTCCCAAGCGTTGGTCTTCGCGGCGTGCAGCGCACGAAGAGCGACATGGGCGTCTTCCTCGCGCGGCGGGGCGACGAGTGAGTGGCTGCAGGTAGGTCCCTGGCGCAGCAGCGGGAGTGTAGTGGAGGGAGCAAGGCAGGCGGGCTTGCCAGGTGATACCCGGCGCTGTGGCCAGTATGTGTGGCGCCCGGTGTTGTAGATGTGAGTTGGACGTTGTTGCCTGGACGGAATGGATCGGATGTCTCCCGGAGGCCGATGCGCACTGTACTGTGCAGATTGGTGTTGTATGTCTTACTGTGACTATCACCTCGCGAACTTATGCAGACGCGGTAATGACTTCACTCGCGTTTATCCAAGGGGACAAGGCCTCACGTTTGATCGAGTCATGCATTCACGAACATGCACCCTACTGCTGTCGTCGTACTTACTACAAATCTTCCTCACCAGAGTCATCTTCGCCGACCTCTATCCACGGATTCAGGTCCGTACAGCCTCTCTCGTCATTCTTGTTTGCTCAGGCGCAATATGTCTCTTTTCAATCTCTACGACGTCAAGATCGTCGTCGGCTTCTTCGAAAAGTTCAATCTCATTGCTCGCGAAACCTCCGAAGCGGACATGGACATCCGTAAGTCCTGCGAGCGACCAACATATACCTGGTATATGACATTTGACGAGTCTGGCGTCGCTAGATCGCTCGGGAATATTGATTGTCATCTGACCACAGAGTCAATGTCGACATTGACGACTGCAGTACGTTACAACCAACATTCGGAGATCACAAAGAAGATCAGTGTGGAGAAATCGAGCAAATCTTCACAACGTAAAATGGGATTCGTCGGCTACTGACGAAGTCCTGAAGGAAACCGATCATCCACCACCGTCTACTAAAGTGAGTCTTATTCAAGTTGAGACGACAGCATTGTGACTCCTGTGTCGTTACATATTCACCGATGGTTGATACACCTCAAAAGAGCTCGCAGGCCTCCCGTTCCGCTTCCTCGTAATCGAAATCGGAAACATCCTCACGCCGCAGGAGCCCCACGGTTATCAGCGAGTTTCTGTCTCTGGCTACGTAGGCGCCTAGCAAGTCGAACCCGGTCGTGCCATAGAGATGAGACAGCTCTGGGTTCCGAAGAAGCTCCTGTTAACAGTGGCCACAAGTTGAGCTCAGCAATTCAAGGACTGGTGCGAAACAACACTCACATAGAATTCCTCCTTATCGAATGTCGGCATTATCACCTCACGTTGCGGGATGACCTGAGGCGTGAACCGCTCATAATCGAAGCCGGCTTCCTGGCGCAATTGGGGATCTTCGATGAGTTCATTCGCCGCAGCGATGAATATGTCGATTCTCTTGATGTCGTCCCAAATGAGATCATCAACCCTCGCCGTAGCCGTGAACCGGGCGCTGGTGGGGATGATGACGCTCATGCGAGTAGCCAAACCGAACAGCTCATGCTTGTCTATCCACAGGGCCACTATGTCCGCGGAGTATGCGCGAATGAGGGCGAGTATCATTACAGCAGATGCGCGAGAACTCACAGCTCGGAATCACCAATCTCTTCCGAATGTCCTCTGGGGCGCTTTTCCGAAGGGCACCGATAAAGCATTGCGCTTGCTGGGACCACGAGCGTTCGAAACTTGCATTCTGCTGCCAGCCTTGGATACCCTCTTCTCGTTTTCGCTGCATCTCTTCTTCGCTCAGACCGCCAGACCGTATTTCACGCTCGAGGACGGTGAGATCGACGAAGCTGGGGCCGTGGTTGGGCTGTTTGTGACCAACAACCATGTACCGCCAAAGGGAAACCGCATCTATGAACCATACTGCACGATGCTTTGGGCGTATTCCTTTAGCCATAATGGAATACTTGAGATGAAATGCTGCGTCGGGAGGGTGCTGAGCAAGGATCGTTGTGGGAACTAGTGAGGCTCCAACTTACATTTTATATACAGAACTGTGGCTTGTTACATAATTGGCCGTGCGGACTACCGACAAACAGCCTCAGCCGAGTGCGTGGTATCACCGACATCGTTCACGTTCACGTTGCAATATGTGTCACGTCAAATTCGTCCTGCTAGCGATAAACGACGTCTCTGAAAACATGTTGCATGCGCAGCCGGGAGCGCCGCTCGTGGGCAGCAGTATGTGCACCCCGTGCACGTGGATACATGCCACCTGAGCGAGCGATCAGCACATTGAGTAAATCCCAAGGCGGTGCCATTCCGGGTGACCCCACCTACGCCGAGAAGAGCAACATAAAGGTCAAAGGTACGTACGTGAACGAGTGACAGTACTGAGATGCAGTATATAGTATTACAGGTAAGATATAGTTCCTCCGCCTCCGCGCGGTATCATCAAGGTCATGAACGGCCGCCGACGTCCCCATGCAACAAAGCCAGAGTGGTGTTCCTGGCAGTGGATATTGGGAAACTAACAGGCCGAGAACATACGCCCGCTCTGAGCGCCATCGAGCACCTCGTTTCTGAACGGAGCGAACGCGAGGTTACTGCAGCGACGCGTTCGATGCCACTCAAAGCAGACATCAGCGTGCTAGTCGTTCTTCTCATCGGCCGAATCCAGTAGACTGCAAGATGCCAAATGAGAAGTGTTATCCCGCAGGCACCTGATCCCAGCACGCACCTGTACTGCTTCACAAGCGAGCACTCGCCGCCGTTCTCCAGGTCGATGTTGTACGAGTAGAAGTAGCCTTCGGACGAGATCACCATCACCTGTGGCATCGTTCTGATCGTAGAATCTCAGTCAAGTGAGCTGTTACACAATGAAATGGTGAAGACCCTACCCGCTTAGTGCAGCGATACAGCGGGCACCGCTTGTTGGTAACCGGAGGAACGCAAAGTCTCGTGAAGGCTCCCACATTTCTGTGAGCGTGTTGGGAAGGTAGCCGCCTACCGAGGACGTGAGGTTCTTCGTAAGATGAAGAGATTTCCGCCGTAGTGTCGAGCTAATAAACAATAGAATAGCATAAGCGATACGCCATGAGAACAGCATGAATAAAATACATACGACACGCTGACGCCCTTCTTCTTGTCGACATACGCGTCGTACCCTCCGTCAAGCCCCTGCGAACCTTCCCGGCTGTCTATCGAACCCGATGGACTCGATGGTGATTGCACGCCTCCAACTCCAGAGCCCCTTCCTTGCCCGAGCTTGAAGATGTGTACTGTGTCGTGCGCAGAGCTGACGACAAGCAGCGTCGAGACGAGATTGAAGTTGATCGAGTATATGCGCGCCTCGCGCGTCCCGCGGCGAAACTGGTACAGCTTCTCTGCGCCCGGGATACTCCACACGCGGATGACGGTGCCCTTCTCAGACGCAGTGGCCAGCATCGTGCCCGAAGAGTTGATGGACAGAAAGGAGATGGGTGACTTGTGCGCCTGGATGACATTGGCGACTGTGAGGGAGCGGGTCGAGAAGAGGAGCACGTCGCCTGTGGATGGCGCAGAGGCGGCGGGTGCTGGTTGTTGGGCAGCAGAAGCCTGTGCAAGAGCAGGAGAAGGAACGGGAGAGGGGTATGCAAGGTATGAGTTGTCGGCGGATGGCGAGAGCGCGACAATGGCTATAGAGGGTCAATGTGAGACTGCGGAGTTCAAGACTACGGGTACCCACCATTCGGGTTCGGAGTTGTCTCAATGACGTGCAGCAGCTTCATGTTCGAGATGTCATATATGTATATCTCCACCTCGAGTACGATGACCAGTGTCTTCCGATTCATCTTAACGGCAAGGATAGAGGATGGGAAGAGAAGTTCACAGATCATGGATTGTCGCTATATGTCAAACAAAGTGAGCGAGAGCACAATTCGAGACAGCGAGAACCCGAGTCTGCTTCATTGGAATCAAAACCTTCAACACACCTTGGTGTTCACGATCTGCAACTTGCGTGGGCTGAGATGAGGATGGTCTGCGGCACCGACCAAAGCGAGCAAGGACGTGCAGAACAGCATCTCCACAATCCCCCGTGCGCCATCGTCTGCAATACCATCAGCTGACGGCCATGCAGGCTGACATGGGCGACGCACTCATGGTGTATACCCGTCCGAAGGGATCGCAGTTTGTGATACTGTACCCTTTCCGAGTACCGACGGATATACATCTGGGCGGATGCGGAGAGGCAGGTAAAGGACTGCGGGTGAAGCACGTCGGAGGACTCACTTACGTGAAGTCTTGGTTGAAGTTGGCGAAGAGCATGTTGGGATTGACACGTTCGGCCATGTCTGCTGCTGGTCGTGCTCGAGCTCGTCGTCGCCGTGAAGTGCGTCCGTTGCTCGTCGTGACTGTGGTCGTGGTCGGAATCGCTGCCTGACCCCGCGCCGCGTTACCGGTCGGTGACGAATGTGTGACAGAGCGTGACGCTGAGCCAAGCCATGGTGATCGTGCAAGTGATCGAACGCGTTCAGACTTACCGCCACCACGATTTGGCCACTGTAACTGACTTCGAGTCTCTACGCACTTGCTATAGCTCGTCTTGTCCGGCCTTGTCTCTACTTGTATCCAATATCAATCGTTCATGTCGACCGTTTTCGGTGATCCCGTTGGTTTACTGCAGGACCCAGAGGACGTCCTCCGCATCGAACAACAGCGCTATGTACAGCGCGTCCAGGAGGAGCGAGAGGCCCGCCTTCACATCCGAGAGGTATGCCAGACAGCCTGGAACACATTCTTCGCCGAGGACGGCTTGCAGTGCTCGCAGCTCGTACAATCCCTTGCGGTCGTCGACACCGTTCCTCCACCCTCTGTCACAGATCTCATATCTTCAGTCGACGGTCTTGTTGAGGGCACTGAGATGCATGGCCCGGGAGCCCTCGCTTTCACCACCTGGTACGCCGATACCAACCAACTGCGAACACGGAGTATTCCATCTGTCTTGAGCGTCCTGCCGTCGGCAGCCTCGCGGGCATACCCCAAGTACGAAAGTTGCACACCCTCGCTCCAAAACATCAAGTACATCGGCGATCAACGCGTTCTCACCTTCATCTCTTATGCGGATGAAGACGGGTTTCAGAAGCTAATCCCTAAGTTCGCACGATGCCATCGTTGGTTTGCGTGGCAAACTGGTTGGGTCGACGTGGACGGTAAGCGTGAACATACATCTCGACATTGTGTATGTCCACTGACTACGACTCCTGTACAGTCAAACTGGCTGTCATCAACACCTACCTACACCTACAAGCCACCAATGTTGAGACCATGCAGATCGAGCGCTATTGGCCTCGATCGCTGCCGCCTACTGCGGCTCTCCCGGACTTGATCACGACTCTCCGCAGGCGGTCTGTACATACTAGACATGTTCTACGCTTCAGAGCTAGTGACTGACACGCTTTCAGAGACTTGCCACACTGGGCGTCCGATGCATTGCATGTGTGCCGGCAGGATCGCCCGGTTGCGGGAACTGACGTATTCGCGCAAGTACAGAGTATTAATTCTGTTTTTTGTAGACATTTGCTTTGCAATAGGGCTATATGTTCTACGCATGGTAGGCACACCGTCTACTGCCGCTACTGCATTCCTTTGAGCTGTAGGTCAGGTCTCAAATATCCACCTATCCGAGTGGATACCTCCCCCATGGAGAGCAAGGACAACGAGACAATGCATGATGAAGCCCACAAGTCATGCGGGAATGACTGTTTCGTAGAGCACAGCTTTAGTGACTTTGTAATATTGATCTTTGCATCCACTTTGGGTGTCAATACTAACCAATCATGTGAGTTTAGGACGAGCCCCTTGCTGAAGATCTCGATGTAACTGGGCTTGTTAAGTTGCATCCTAATGCAAGACCCTGTCTACTAGCCTTGATTGCAAAAACAAGTTGTTTCAATGTGATTTGCATAAGGAATATCTTGATGGTTGTATAACTTACCATTGTTCATTGTTGGATAGGTGTTTCACCATAGATGCTATCTTGTGGGTGCTGATCAAGCAATTCCCATTGGTCAAACTATGCATGTTGTGAACAATAACCAGTATGCAATCAACTAGTAGCCAAACATGCACTTATCTGACCAAAAACACATTAGACAGAGTTTCTGTGACCATGTTGGTCCCTGCACATTATCCCCAGATTGTGTGTGCATCCAGAGGGATACATACTGCAACAGAAGATGCAGATGTGTTCCACATTGTGAGTAGATTGTATGCTGGCTCCGAGTCATACACTTTTATCTTAGTATATGATAGGTTCACATCGCTTTAAAAAATGCAAATGTGATCCCAAAGAGGGCTGCAAACCTGGTAGTTGTGACTGCCTCTTGGCAGGTTATGAATGTGACCCTGATCGCTGTCCAAGGAAGAAAAACAGTAAGAATTAACACTTTCAAATTGAATATCCACATTCTGACTTGTCAGCAGAGCATGCAACACTAGGGCATCCCAAACATTGCTGCTTCAACATGAAAATTCAGCTTGAGAGACTTGCTGTAGGTTACCTTGTTGTGATATGGACCAATAGTGTATCCCAGCTACTGACCGACATTGGTTTCAGCATAGCTCTGTCAGAGTTGGGTCATTTGGGTTGGGTGCATTTGCCCAGGATCCCATCTCCAGAAGTACTCTGATTGGACGTAAGCATCTGAATATCCCTGAGGTGGTAGCAATGCATCTAACTGTGACTCTAGAATATGTGGCAGAGATTGTGCCTATCACCCAGAATACCAAGTATGATGAGTGAGTATACCTGTGTTGGTCAGGAGTGTCTTACAACATGATGTCTAACCTATGATGTAGCTTGGACAAGATTCATCAACTTGTGAATGACTACAGAGGTCTCAACTATGCCTTCAATATTGAGAACCAATCATATGTCCTGGATGCTGCCTCAGTGGGTAATATCACCAGGTGTCTCAATGATCCAATGGATCCAGAGAAAGCCAATGTTGCAGCAGACAGTAAGCAAACAACTTCAATCAATGACATCTGCTCAGTAGCTATGCTAACCCATTGTAATTGTAGCATTGTATGTGGATATGGAGCCCAAAATTGTGTTCATTGCAGGCATGTACACTCCGATATATTGTTGGTGTGCATTCACTGACATATCAGCAGCTAAGAAGATCAAGGCAAGAGAGGAGCTCTTACTTTCATATGGAGAGGACTACTGGAAGAAAGAGAACAGTGAGGATGAAGGGAGCAATCCAGATGTATAAGTTAAACCATGATGTACAACACCTATACTGCAGTATCGGAAGGCGCATGACAGAACTACCAGCCCCAGCCAGCTTGCTGAAGTAGCGTGTTGGTGAGCTTTTCGGGAGCAGGAACCGTTGGTGCACCACTGCTACTTCCACCACTGCGGCGCACCATATCAGCACTTGACGAGATGTACGTTGAAGCGAAAAGACACACGAATAGAAGCCCTTGATCAGAGACTCAACATCCTCGGGCGACATCTTGATATCTACACATGACCGTCAGAGAACTGTCGCCCGCCGAAATACCAACGGGGAATACATACACTTCTGTGGATCTGCGAATCGAGAACAATCCAAGTTTGAGCAGAGCGAACATACTCCACCAGTGATTGACAACACTCACTCTTACTGAATTCCTTGCCGAGGTTGCGTTGAATGAATCGCTGTAGCGACGGCACGACAAGCTTGACGGCCTCGTCCGCGACGGTCGCGCGGCCCTCGGGATCGTCCTGCAGAACGCGCGCCATCGAATGACGTTCGGTGACCTCGTCGAGCAAGTCGAAGAAGCGCGTGAACTTCTCCTTGACCGCGCTCTTGCCCTTGTCCTTCTCGTCGATGAGCGTCTGGAGGAGCGGCGAGAAGTTCGCGTCGAAGTAGCCGGCCTTGGCGGTGCGGAAGTTGGAGTTGAGCAGCTCTTGTGACGGACGGGAGAGGATAGACGGGATGTCGGTGCGTGGGCGGACGATGAGATGTGTGCGAAGGTATGAGATGTTGTTCAAGAGGAAGATCGCGCCGAACGCGGGGCGCTTGTTCATCCGCGACAACGCTAGCAGGCTTGCCACTGTTGCATTGACAACGTCGTCTGCACAGGTCACGGCGGGATGAGTGAGCAGACAGGCTACGGCATAGAGCGAACGTACATGTGAAATGCTCGAGCACGGTCTGCTCGTCGACTTCAGTCGTCTTTGTCTTGCCGATTTGCGTCCCCTCACCCATCTTCCAATTCCCATCACCAAGTGTCAGAAGCGCCGAGGCTGCGGCGTCCTGGACTGCGGGCATGCGCTCCAAGTACTGGACCGTCTGTATACACATTTCTCAGCCAGCGCGTCTTAGCATAGTAGAGTGGGGAACTTACAGAGATCGTGAAGTCGGCGACTCCAGTCCCGAGCTCGCCGCCCTTCCCAAGGCCAGCCATCCGAATATCCGCAAGGAATTCGGGGAAGCTCCGCAGACAGGAGGCACGGATCGAATGAAGACCTTCCTTCAACTCGTTCTCCTTACGATCTGCGCGACGCGACATGATCTCGTTCCACCGAGGCTGCAGAGACGTGAGGGAGGAGTAGGCAGAGAGGGCCAAGAAGGTATTCTTGTTCAGGTTACGCTTGATCAACGAACCAAGCGAACCGAGAGTGGACGTGAAGAGATTCGTAAGCGGAGAGATGAGCGTAGCATACGTCGTACTGATCGCTGCAGGAGTCGCCAGAGGCGCAAGCTCCAGGAGTAGGTTATACTCTTCCTAAACGCACTAGCATGAGATGTCAGACGTCGATTTTGAATGTGGAAACGTACGTCTGCCACAGCAAGCATGTTCTCGGTCCATTTTCCTACCTCCATACCTGCAGCGACGCCGTCGATTGTTTCTGCTCTGTCCACGACGCGTTTGCCAAACGTCTCGAGGCACTTGCGAACCCAAGCCCCGCGCATATCGCCATATCCCTTCTGCGCATCCTTCAAAGCGGACTGTATCCCCGCAGCTGCGGGGTGTGAGGGGTGTGTAGCTGGTAGAGGCAGCGTGCGCAAGAATGTGACGAGAGGTTTGAGAGTAGTCATGAGGGACGCGGGGAAGGGTACTGAAGTGAATTCGGAGCCTCCGGGAGGTACTCCAGAAGAGCCTTCCGCAACGAGCTTCGTATACAATTGAATGAGTTTCTTCGCACCACTCTCTACTAAACGAGCCTGTGGGGACCGCCATGAATCCGAGACGCGCTTTAGCATTGTGTGTTTGAGCATACCTTGTCACGAGAGTCGGTACTGTTGAATGCAACGCTGACATTCATGCGCTCCAGCACTTCGGTATATGCACTGAGCTGGTTCGGCTGCGGTCTATAGAGCGCAGCGTAAGCCCTCGTATGGTTCGCGATTAGTTCCTGTAACTAACCCTCGCAGGATGAGTGCCTCCTCGGCGGCGACACCTTCATGATAACTCGCGATCTCATCAATCTTTTGCAGTGCACTCTCGATGTCTGCGGGTCACCACGATCGATTCGGGACAATCTGCGCTAACGACGAGAGTACGCACTATTCGCTCTCCTAGTAAGCACTTGCGTAGAGTTGTATAGGGGTAGGATAGACTTCTCAAGTTTCACAAGGCGGGTATCAAAGCTAGAGAGGATCGCTGGTGGATAATGCGACCTGGAGCTTAGTTCGAGGAGGAGTGCAACTTACAAGTCATCCTCTGAGATATTTGACGGGTCTTGTTGAGATTCTGCTCCAGCTGGCGGACAGGTTACACGACCGCTACGCGTAGTAGAGGATTTTCACACTTACCAGCTCGATCTCGGCCGTCTCATCATCCATATTGGCTTCTACTACTACAGAGACAGATCACTCAGCCACCAACCACTGTCTGAAAAGATCATACTAAACATACATTATGGCCCGTGAACGTAGGGTTAGAGCCGTCCAGGTTCCTGAACTTCTGTAGACAATGTTTGGACGTTGCGCTAGGAGTCTACGACAGGATCCCACAGTTTCGTTGACAACCAGTCCGCGATCTCTCTAGTAGAACTTCTCAGGCGAGCCGACTATGAGCTTAGCAGGTAGAACTCGAGGAAACCAGGTATACAGTCCAGCGTCCCGACTAAGAGTGCAGAGACACAGCGATCGCGAGCCTAAGAACGAGGAGATTGTGGGAGGAGAGAAGGAGTTACGAGTAGCGCGCAGAGGCTTGCTCTCGTCCACCATAGTCATGGCGGTGGCGTGGTCGACTCGCCGAGATATATTGAGCCCATCGTCGACCACAACAATCTCCTTTCTCTCCTTTTCAAACCACGTCCATCACGTCCTAGCCTTCGAGATCTGAACGTGAACCCTAAAGAAAGGGTATAAGAAGTGTTACCGCAACCTCTGAGCTCTTCCCCCTTTCCAGCTCTTTCCATCATTTCGCTCATCTGCCCCCTCCTCCGTCAACCCCTCCACTCCAGCTCGCGTTCACTATCATACCTCTCACAGATCGCGCGCACAGTTTTCTTCATATATCGCCCATCGCACAGGTATAGGAAGCTTACATTCAACATCGGAGAACGCACCGTAATGGCTTCTCCCAAGTCGCCTCCACCCGTCCTCGCTGGCAAAGATGCTCCGGCAGTTTCTGAGGAGCTGTCGAAGCTCTTTTCGACGCTCTCGGTCGGCAACGAAGATTCCGCTCTGGTTGAAGAGCTAGAGCGAATATCGAAGCAGAACCCAAAGCTGATCAGGTCGTCCGAGTACAAAGCCCCGGCCGATCCTACAATCATTCTAAAGAGTTGGAAGATGAACGAATACAAATACTACGACATACCTTCTCCGTTCCCTACCCTTGCGCGTGGTTTGTTCACTCAAGACATCAAGGACGCGTCCGGGAACGTCAAGCACCGCATCGTAGCGCGGGGCTACGACAAGTTCTTCAATATCGGCGAAGTCCCATGGACACATGTAAATCTTCTAGTTATCACCCCGTGAGGTCTTGTTCTGAATGCCAGTTTCTAGTGGGCATCGCTCCAGTCGCATACAGCGCCTCCTTATACGCTCACACTTAAATCCAACGGATGCATCATCTTCATTGCGGCCCTGACACCAACGAAGCTGGTAGTCACCTCAAAACATTCGCTTGGCCCCGTTGCGGCTGCAAACGAGAGTCATGCTCAGGTAGGAGAGCGGTGGCTCCGGAAACACCTAGCTACCGCAGGCAAGACCGAAGAACAGCTTGCACGTACGCTCTGGGAGAAAAACTGGACCGCAGTTGCAGAGGTAAGCTACACCGTAGTTACGGGTATGCCAATAGGCACCTCTCGTGACAGCAATGCGTGCGTCGCGTCGATTTGGAAACCTTGGTGGCATTCATGCACGCGCGAGAGAATAGTATCTAACGTGGAATTTACTCACAGCTTTGCGATGATTCGTTTGAGGAACACGTTCTGCCATATGGCCCCGAAAAAACAGGTCTCCACCTACATGGTCTGAACTCGTGCACGAAGCGCTTCGCAACGCAGCCGCAAGAGGTAGTCGACGCCTTCGCACGCGAATGGGGCTTCATCGTCACGCCCTCGACTGTGCTGAACAGCATCGCCGACGTGCGCGCCTTCACCGACAAGATCGCCAAGACGGGCAGGTGGAATGGGGAGCCACTAGAGGGCTTCGTCGTGCGCACGCACGTCACCGAGCCGCCGACGAAGGGCGACAAGCCCGTGTCAGCGTCGCCTTACCCCTCCGGCTCGTCGTTCTTCTTCAAGATCAAGTTCGACGAACCGTACATGATGTACCGCGACTGGCGCGAGGTAACGAAGGTGCTGCTCTCCAAGGGCCCGGACCCGGCGCACGCCCCGAAGAGCAAGCTCCGCCGTGCAGAGACGAAGTTGTACGTACAGTGGGTCTGCGACGAGATCAAGCGCGACAAGAACCAGTTCAAGGACTACACTCGCGGCAAGGGCATCATCGCCACCCGAGAGCGTTTTCTCGCTTGGTTGGAGAGCGGGGCCGGAAAGAATGCGAAGAGCGCGGCGAAGGAGGTGCCTGAGGAGACTGGGCTGCAGAAAGATGCGGGCCTGAAGGGTCGAAAGGTTATCATCGTGCCCGTGGCGATCCCAGGAGTAGGTACGTGCCTACACGTGTGCTCTTGCTACTACGGCGCAAATCCGTGTGGTATTTCGTCTGTGCTACACTGTGTCTCGGTCTCGGAGCCGCGGCGGAAGCTGATATGGCGCACACGCAGGAAAGACGACGATCGCTGTCGCGCTATCTTATCTCTTCGGCTTCGCGCACGTCCAGAGCGACGACATCCAGGCGAAGAAGGCCGCGCCCATCTTCCTCAAGAACGTCACGGAGGCCCTAAAGACCAACGACGTCGTCATCGCCGACAAGTGCGTCTTTCTGTACTCGCGGCCAATCGCTGCAGAGTCGCTGACCCCATGTGCACAGGAACAACCACATAAAACAGCACCGGGACCAGCTGCGCGAGGTCGCGCAAAAATTCACCCCGCCCGCGCGGTTGCTTGCGCTCAATTGGTCGTTGGACCTCCCGCACTCGACGATCCATCGTATCTGCGGAGATAGGATCGTGCAGCGGGGCGACCGGCATCAGTCGCTCATCGCAGACCCGTCCGAGAAGACGCACGAGACCGTGCTCTGGATGTTCTTGAACCAGGCCCAGGAGCTCACCGACGCCGAGGCGGACGTCGTCGTCACCATGGACATCGAGGAGAACCTCGAGGACGCGCTCACCCGCGCGGTCGATGCGTGCGTGAAGTTCCTCGGCGTCGAGCGGCCAGACCAGGAGAAGCTCTTCCAGGCTCTCGCCGTGGCCCGCCAATACGAGCCCGCGAAGAAGGGCAACAAGGCGGCGAAGCAAAAGGAGAAGGAAGCCAAGAAGCAGGGCGACGGCGAAAGCAAGGGCAAATCAAAGGCACCGCGCTACTACGGCATCGCCGCCGAGGTCGATCTCGAATCTGTCGTCGCCTCCGCCCTCGCTTCCGCCGATCCGTCCACCGTGCCGCCCGAAGCACGTAAATTCTGGGACGACCTCAAAGCCGCAGGACGCGTAGCCAAAGTCCCGCACGTCACCATCGTGCACTCGCGTGCACTGCCCGCCGAGCAGGCGCTCTGGGACCGTTGCGCCGCTCTCTACGCGCGCGCACAGCCGCCGCTCTTCAGCTTCCGGCTCGGGCACGTCGTCTGGAACGGGCGCGTCATGGCCGCGACCGTGCACGACCTCGCCGTCGACCTCGGCGATAGCGGTGGAGACCCGGGCGACGTCGACCGGCCCGCGCTCGACTTGGTGGTTGAGCTCCCTTCGGCGGTGCGTGAGCGCTGCACGTCACGGTCGGCACGCGCGACAAGAGCGTGCCCCCTGTGGAGGGCATGGAGCTCGTGCAGGAGTGGAAGCGGCAAGGCGGCGGCGCGGTGCCGGGAGTGTGGACGGTTCCCCTGAAAGACGTGTGGGTCAAGGGGCGGATCAAGGGATTCAACAACTAGGTCATCTAAGACGTGGTCGTGGTGGAGGTGTGCCGCGTTGACTGCCTTGGGTTAGCAGAACTCTTGGACGCTGAGACTCGGGATCTGCGCCGAGAAGCCGGACCGGGCGTGGAAGCTGAAGACCACAGCAACACTGCTAGCGATGGACGCGCCTGGTCATGGAATCCGGAAGAGGGAGGCGGAGAGCTTGTTGTTCGATGCCTGGAAGGACATACGCAAAATGTGTGGGCATGCCACCCTGCGGGTAACAGCACACGAAGTCACCATCCGCTGTATCCATAGATCGCCGGCGACGGCACACTCAGAAGCACAGGTTATAACTTACAAACTATATTTCATGCGCTTTGAAGGCACCCAGGCACCCGCGACCGCCACTTCATTGCAGAGTGCCAGAATCATAAACACAGCTGAACCCTGCATGCACTCTCGGGCCTCTATATCGAATTTCCACAACACACCTTGAATCGTCTTTCGTGCATGTTCGCATCGAGATCGGCGTTTGCGATCGCGGCCCACACCGCCGGACTGCAGCGGACGCGCTTGATAGCAAACCGCTCTTCTATCGCAAGATACGGATAAGTAGCACAGCTGCATGCAGAGAAAAATTGCAGCCACCTCGTCACGATAGACGATAGCACCTCTGCATGCAAGCCAGGCCGTGAAGGAATCCGAAGTATCGCGGCGGCCACACTCCCACGCGCCACCTCCAAGACCTAGGGACCACGAACATGTGCACATGTCGCGTTGTCTTCTAGCAGCCCCATATGTTGCGCAGCGCGGCGGGCCTGACGCGCCCTGATCCCTGCCCACAATCGACATCAACGTGCAATATGCCAAACGTGCAGCACACGACCGCCGTAACTGGCCATGCTGCTGTTGGGATGCTAGCTTCCGCTCGGTACGAGCACGCTCGTGGTTCAGCGTTGGGAAGCGGTGCTGTACACTGAGTACTAGCGGGAGCGACGAACCGCTCCGATCGACGGGCTGTATTGCCCAGGGCGCTGCGACCAGGTCATGATACGCACAAACCTTGATATATGATACGCAGGCGTTTGGGCATAGATATGGTGCCGTGTTGTACGCCGGTACGCATGTAGCACGTCTGTTCATCCGCAAATTACTATGAGCGTGGTCTTCTTCGACTACCTAGCGTCAAGTACAGCTTGTGTACACCACAATGTTCAACGTCTGATTGACGCAGCACGAATATCATAACTTCTTTGTAGCACAATGACAAACGAGCTGGCGAGCAATGTCAGCGACGCTATTGCAAAACTAAAGCCTCATGCACGTACGTAAACATACGTTAGCGTTGGGGACCCTTGGCGCAGCGTGCCTTGATGATATATCCAAATCTGCATCTCAGATACGCAGCGTCCCACACGAACGGATCAGTGATCACCTGTGTGCCTTGGCCGCACCCGACCTCCCGACCCCAGGCGGGCGCGATGCGTGCGCGGTGCGGTGGCCTGTGAGACTCTCCTGACGCGGTTGGGCTTGTCAGACCTTCGCGGCAACGCCACCGGGGTGCGGCCTTCGACGCCCAACGTTTCTCACTGGACCTGTTCCACGGCAATGTAGGTCACCAGGTGGGACTTGTGTGCGCACCATATGGAATATGTACGCGAGGTACGAGGGGCGTACGTGAATTCGGACTTTGGGGGCATGCAATGTGCATACGACGCACGATACGTTCCATCGGCTGTGGTCGTGACTCGTTCGAGTCTCCCAGGACGGCGCTCTCGTGCCCGCGGCGGCAGACACCGAATGAGAACGTCGTGACATATCCGACTGCATATCTTTGAGAGATTGCAAAACTGCAGGAAGACGCGAATCCGGGGCAGCCTGGCCGTGGCTCCAACGGCGGCGAGCCGTCGATGATCCGTGCTAGCAGTGCTCCGAGCTCCAGACGAGCTCCGGATCCTCTCGGAGTGCCAGCACTGCAGCAATATAGAGTGTTGAGGCAATGCGCAAATGGACAGTTCATGTCCGGTCGTGTTCACGCCCGATGTATGGGACGGCGACGGGAGAGCGGCCGTGGGCCACTGCATTCGGCTCTCTAGGTCGCGTCAGATGCGGGGGATGGCGACCGGTTCCGGCCGCGGGCAGAAGGCAGCGGCTGGGTGGGGATGTTGATTTTGTTTTTCGCGATTCTCGGTTGGGTTGGCAATTCGGTACAGGTCAGAGGCGTTGGCGCGGCTGATTGAAGCCTGTCAGCGGTTCCTTGATGCTCGCGGGCGGTTAGGACGGTGGATGATGGCCAAGTGGCGAGGTTCGAGCATTGCGCTCGCATGCATATGGCGCATCTGAGGAGAGAGATCTGGGCGGCGGTAGAGGAGTTTGTGTACGCAACGTGGGCGAAATTTCCCCTGGCGCTGGGGGTATCGTTATCTGGCGAGAGGCTAATGGAGAGTTGTAGAGGAGTGTGTTCATGAAGAGAGTCAGGTACGGGAGGTAGATAGGATTTGAGAGAGAAAATGAAGAGTGAATGGAGAGGAAGTGGCAGCATGGACTTGTGTTCATGTGAGCGGAGGGTGATCGAGGGGAGGAGGGGAGGAGGACGGCATCAAGGCCATCTTGCGGTACCATGTGCTCCGGTGCATACCATTGCCATTTCCGTCTTATCGTCCCTCATGGGTCCATGAGCTTTCTCCACCCCCGCCATCCAACTCCATATAATCCGCCATGCGAGTCCTCTGCATCTCCTCCGAGCGCTCTCCTCCTCTCTCCCTCCACCCCTCCCCTCCGCACCCGCCCTCCGCCTGCCCTTGCCGCTGTCAAAGCTTTCCTCGCAGGGCTTCACCATGGTCGAGTTCAAGCTGCCCGCATGGTACACGTACGTCCCCCGCCCTCTCTCCTTCCCCGCACGCGTCCACATGTCTCACTTACCCCGCAAACAGCACGCCTATGGCGCAGGTTATCCTGGTCGGCATTACCTGGTGGGTCTCTNCCCCCCGCACATTCACGCGTCGCGCGTTGATTGACACGCGCATACAGTTTCGCGACAGTCGGCATGTTCAGTGCGGTCTCCAACTTGGGTGCTGGAGGTCTTAGCGACATCGTGCTCTCCGACACCTCCAACGGTGTCCTCTACGGTTGCTTCGCTATCACCGGTCTCGTCAGCGGTGGTATTTGCAATCGTGCGTCTCTCCATTCTCTCCTCTCCGTGCCCGTGAAGTTCTGACGGACGGCTGTGCAGTGCTCGGTCCCCGGCTTACGCTGTTCATCGGTACTCTTGGCTATGCGCTCTACGTCGGCTCTCTCTGGTGGTGAGTGTTTCTTGCTCTTTCCCAGGACGATCACAGGACGGGGGCAATGGCCGGGCGGCGAACTGGGACAGGCGGGGCTCGAAGGGCCTTGGCTGATATCAACTGTAGGAGGTATATTCGGACGACCGGTACGAGTAGTCCTCCTCCTCGTCCTGTCCAGACGCCCGCCTCCATCCGCCCGTGACCGATCGTGTTTGACGTGCACGCCACCAAACGCGGCGCATCTTTCGCGCACGCACCGTGTGAACCCTCTCTGGCCACAGAACGCTAACGACTTGTGCAGCTACCAGACGCAGGGCACGGGCTGGTTTGTCATCTTTGCTGGTGCGATTCTGGGCATCTCAGCCGCGCTGCTGTGGTCTGCGCAAGGAGCGATCATGATGTCCTACCCGCTCGAAAAGGACAAGGGCAAGGCGTTCGCCATCTTCTGGGCCATCTTCCAGTTCGGCTCCTTCATTGGCTCGATCATCGCCCTCGCCATCAACATCCGCGAGGGTGGCCTCTCTGCCGTATCCACCTCCACCTACATCGTCAGTCCCCTGCCCTCTCTTATCATCTCATACCGCTCACTCCTCCGTACAGGCCTTCCTCATCATCATCTTCATTGGTGTCGCCTCCTCTTTCCTAGTGCTACCACCTAACAGGGTCATCCGTTCCGATGGCACCATCGTCAAGCTCGAGGCCGTCTCCAAGCCTCACGAGGAGGTCGTCGGCATGATTCGTCTTCTCAAGGACTGGCGCATGCTCGGTACGTCTCCCTTTCGCCTCCTTGGCCACGCCTCAGTTCCCGCTCACCGAAACTCCGTTCCCGGTAGCTCTCGTGCCCATGTTCTTCGCGTCCAACTACTTCTACGCCTACCAAGGCGCTGTCAACGCGAAGCGCTTCGACGGCCCCACCCGTGCGCTCAACGCGACGCTCGAGGGTGCGGGTGCCATCGTCGGCGCGCTCATGATCGGCTACTTTGTGCTCGACATCAAGTTCCTCCACCGTCGTGCGCGCGGCTACCTCGGTCTCGCCACCGTCGTCATCCTCGTCGTCATCGTCTGGTCCGTCGGCCTCTCGTGGCAGGTCACCTTCACTCGCGCAGACGCGACCGAGGCGAACTTCATCAACTACCACGACTCGGACTACAAGGGCAAGGGCGCGCTCTACTTCTTCTGTAAGCGTTCTGATCTGTCTCTGCGTACCGTGCGCTGTGACTGATTGCGATTCCCGCCGTGCGCAGACTACTTCTCGGACGCGTGCTACCAGGCGCTCGCGTACTGGATCATGTCCGCGATGACGAACGACCCTTTCACGCTCGCGCGGTACGCGGGTCTCTACAAGGCGCTCCAGTCCGCCGGGTCCGCGGGGTCGTTCGGGATGGACGCGGTGTCGACCCCGTTCCTGAACGAGCACCTCGCGTCGTGGATCCTGATGCTCGCGTCGTTCCCGCTCGCGTACCTCGTGCTCCGGACGGTGAAGGAGACGAACTACGAGGACGAGCGCGTCGTGTACGTCGACGACGTCCACCGCGCGCACGCCGAGGAGGGCCACCACGTCGAGAAGACGGACAGCATCGAGAAGGGCAGCGTGTCCGAGATCCCGGCGCCCCCGCTCACCGCTAACGCGTGAGCGGTGCCTGTGTCCTCTTCTCTTACCTCTCCTCCCGTCTTGCTGTTTCTTTTATCGTCTCTTCCGAGTTACGACTTTCTCTTCTTGACCTCTCTCTCACTCTGGTTCACGCGCGGGTATGATGATGGGTGATACTTTCGGACGTTTGGTCCTTTCTTCACGATGGATGGATGCCGGTCGGGTCGGGTCGCTGTATGCTGTTGTGCTGCTGTGTGGTGGGGACTCGTTTCCTCTCTCTCTCGCAATACTGCTCTCACGGGTCTGCCTGTCGCGTTATATCATGCTTCTTGGACGTCCTCTCGCTAGCTCCCCATGATGACGACCCCGGCTCTCCCTAATACGCATCCTATTGATGAATGGAATCTGCCACGATGTACGGCGTGTAATGTTTCGGATCCGATCTCGGACTGTCCCCGGTTGCAACAGACACAGACAGACAGACAGACAGGCGCATGCATATGGTTGTTGCATAGTACATACATACTCGTATTTACCTATATATTTCCGGTATTAACGGTGTTCTTGGCTTCTATCTGCCCGTTACAACTCCGCTTGGCACTCTGGACCGATCGTGTCAAGCTTAACGTGGTGTGTCCCCTCCCCAAGCTCGCAAAATACGAGTTATAGTAGGCTATGATCCAATCAAGTGCGAGCGTTCGGTCGATATACATGTAGCCGTGCTTGATCCCCCACCTCCCTGGGGGTCCTGGAACGTCGGACGGTTGGGGTAGCGCACCATATGGGCCAAGCACCTGTGCGCCTGGAAGAACGTTGGAAGACGTCTGCAGGCGCAGGCAAGCATGTGGAGGGCAGGTACTAGCGCCGCCCATCGCGCGCATGTACGGTATTGGAATTCGGGCGTCGTGTACACTGTATACGACCTGTGGCACGAGTGGCGACTCCGTATGGGAACGCGACCGTGTTCGAGCTTCGCGATGCAGCCGGTTGGTTGGGAGTCGGGAGTCGCCCSGGGCGACTTGGAAGCTTGGGATCGGCGAGATGGCGGCGCGGTTCCATAGTTCGAGGTGTTATTGAGATCTACGTTTCGATGTGAATCGGTACTGAAAGGCTTTCTGGCAAACGGTAAGAGGAGCCATGGCTCGCCGGAGCAGCAACTTTACAGATGATTGCAGATGCACGCATCGCGGTACGGACGAGTGGTAGCTGATATCGCTGGCCACTGGAAGCTGACGTCGAGTGCGAAGAGAGCTTACACGCCCCCGAGAGAGGCCGGAGCAAAGTGTTCGAGTCTGACATACAAGTCCGACGTGCGACGTGCGAGAAGCGATGCACGACTTCGTTGAGGAAGCAAGAAGCAAGAAGCGAGCACCCGGGGACGCAAGAAGGAGGAGCGATAAGTACCCAGCACCACCCAATCAGCACTCTACGTCCCGTGCCACGCTCGAACGCAGCTATCCCGACAGTCCACGACAGCTATAATGGCTCCACTCACCCGAGTCCTCATCAAACGAAGCAGAAGCTGCACGTACCGCTACATGACGGCTGCGCGCATACACCCACCCACCTCCCGTGCCTTGCACTATCCACTATCAAGGTTTGTCCCAGTGCAACGTGCCCCGCCTTGGACCGCCGCGACGGTCTATCCCATATGGCCCACGGGCGGTCGAAGCGTACATGTGTATACAACTTCGCCGTGCCCGCACGGGATCTTCCCATGGATAGGACTATGACGAAAGAGAGTGCGGATTCTCGTCATTTATACATCGTTGCATCGTCGGTCGTCGGAAGTTGGACAGACTCGAGAGAGTCGAATATAGGAGAAAGATGCTCGGGGCATTTTGCGGCACAGTCCTGCCAGAATTCCGATAGCCCCGTGCGGGCTTTGTCCTATGTATGAATAGGCCACTGATTCGATATCGTGCTTGCGAACTGAGCCGTCCGCGATAGATCGATGCCCGTCAACGCGTTCGATCACAGCCTCCAAAAGCCTCTTGTCAGCGAAAGGCGCAAAATTGTGCTCGGCATTCACGCATTCAGAAGTGTTTGCGCAAACACAAGCCTGTCGAACACGGTACAGGTATCGTATTGGCATTGTAGGGCGGGTGTGCGATTGGTATGATCCCTATTCATAGCGTCAGCTACGCATCGAGTGCTCAGTGATCTGCGATGATTTCAAGAGGATACGTACTACGTGGGTTTCTTCTTGGAGTTGAACAACTTGGCCGTGCGACGTCTTGGTCCGTTGATCAATTATTATACAGCGGAAAGCCGCCCAAACACTTTCAAGGAGCGGGACAAGAAAGGAGCCGCGTCAGATCGCGACGCGCCTTGCAAGGCCTTGCGTGAACGCGTCGCGTTATGAGTGTGACCCGACGTGACATTACGCGGCGACTGAGGCGGAGCGTGACACAGCCGCCACCCCCACTTGCGCCTCCGACTCCGAGCACCCTTGCTCAGGTCTCCCTTGTCGATATAGCTACCTTTCTACCCTTAGGAACTCAAGGGATCGTCCTTTGATAAGTTCTCACCGTGGTCCGATCTATAGGGACTCGCATCTTCCTGCAATCGCCCACCTTCAGCTGGAGCCCACGATCTCGTAAGCCGTTCGGAACGATCTACGGATCGTGGATGGAGTGTCCAAACTGTGAACTCAGGCAGCGCCAGTTCTACTGCGACAATTGTCTCAAGCAACAGTACGCACATATATCTTCTCACTTGCGTCCTTCGCTCACTTGAGTGACCCTAGTCTCCTCACCTATCGATTACAAACCCAGCATGCTGCGGCAGACCGGGACGCGCACATCGCAGCGGCGCAGAAGGCCCTCTCCTCCGTCGTAGATCCTGCCCGTCTCAGACGAGCCGAGCTTAAGAGCCGTGAGGAGCGAGTGCAGGAGATATGGGACGGCGTGAATAATGTCCGTAACACAAACGAGCGACGTACGTCTCTCCTCACTTTCCGCGCTTCACCTTCTTCTTACGATGTTGCCGCAGTACGGGAGCGAGTGCAGAGTCTGAAGAACACCCTGTCTACACGAAGACGAACGCTCGCCATCGCGACATCCACCTTCATACACCCACACGCGTCCACGCCCTCTACCTCCGCCTCTCCTCCCCACGCGCCCATCTCCTCCTCGCCCCAAGCAGGCCGCGCAATCTCGTCCTCCAGCCGGCCGCCCTCCTCCATATCCTCGCACTCGCCCACCCCATCTCCATCCAACGCACCCCCTGCCCCTCGCTCGCTCTCCACCTCGTCCCGGCCGATCAGTACCGCCGGCTACTACACCTCGTCGTCGCCCCAAGCGACCCGCTCG